>JABBWL010000257.1:0-91894 GCA_016758765.1 Suillus cothurnatus
GTCAATCTTGAGTCCTATGATAACCGCGTACGGCAAGGATTGGGCAGCACACGTAGTAGCGGCTCGTATTGCCATTGGTAGGTGCACTGTAATTACCCACAGAATATGTTGAACTGTCTTATGGCAGTCTTCGTGTTTCTCTACAACGTCATCTTCTCTTATTCGTGGGCTCCGATGGGATGGGGTGCGTGATTCGTAATTTACTTCCTTCAAGGATTGAATATCTTGGCCAGTTGTTACCAGCGAGATATTCCCGTTGCACCTCCGGTCTACTGGCATGTCTCTCACCGCATCGAACATGTGGTCATCGAACTTGTGCGATTTTTTATATTCTTCCGTCTATTGAATGACATGCTCTAGTGCGGTTGAACTCTTTGCGATGGCCCCAAATGTGGATGGAATATGGTACTATGTGAGTGCCGCGTTTTCTCTTGCCGCATTACTCTCAGCTAGTACGTCGAATCCCAAAATTGTGTCAAAAGTATGTTTAACTCGCTTTCCAGTATTCCTTATCCCAGAAACCAAGGGTTGGGTAAGTTTTTTTACGCATGCCCTGTTGGACACGGCTGACGATTGTACAGACCTTGGAAGAGATGGACCCTGTGTTTCGTGATAATGCTACTGACAGTCTTCGAGAACACAAGGAAGGTATTCGTCGGGAACTTGGTCTCCCCGACCAGGCTCTTTTGAATGCACAGTAAAGAATTCTGGTTGGCCCAAGTCATCATTTTCCCCATTGAATCGATCAATCCATCATGTATATTATAAACTCCTTTTGTCGTTTCTATCCTCGACATTATAACCTCCACATGTTCTTTTCACGACATTGTCGGTATCGAGAACGCTTTTGAACACGGATGATCTCGCGCTGTGTGGAATGAGCCCCATGTGCACTTCCGCTCCTCATATCGGATTCCCTCCTATCTGCTTAAGCGCTATCTCTACTTTCGTCCTCTTTTGTTGTACAGTCCAGGAACTAGGTGGTTCTAAATAGACGGTGCATGTTATCTTTCTCCACGCTCTAACCAGACCCCGAGAAGCGGTAAGCACACAACAGATGTATTTTACTCCTCTGCATCATTGTAATGTCTTGCCCTCGGCGATTGGTTAAGACGTCTGAAGGCGAGCGAATCGCCTTGTATTTTATGATTATATCAATAACAATATAAATGTGCGCGGCTTGAATAGAAGCCAAAGCAAGACCGTGACTTTGTATCAAGGATGGCAAAATAGGCACAAAATTGAGAGATGAGTCTGATCCTGTCGCTGCGGATTTCAGGCGAGGAACAACGGCATATAGCCGAACATCGTATTCCCAATACTTATCAGTATATACATACCGCACGCATACTCGGGTGTTTTTATTCTGGCAGGCAGATTTCACACATGTGTCCGAGTCGCAGACCATCCCAACTACATACGCTGTCGTGGTGAAGCCCTTGCTTAACCTCCTCATCCAACGAAGTGATATCGACTGTACACTCTCTCCTTAGGAGAATGTACTTTGACGACATTGACTGCAGAGGTGAAATTTGATCAGGCCATGTTCCAAGGGGAAAGCTTAAAAACATGGTAAGACAGTGGACACAAAACGTATGTATGTATCATACTGATCCATTATCGCGGAGTTCTATTCAAACTCCGACTGAGTAGATGTGACTTAAACCCTGACATGCTTTCTCATGATCACCAATCCCACCCTCGACTCATAGACAGAATAAGCTCGTTCAGACAGGTTTACGATGCGATTCCCACTGATGAGTAGGAGTGCTTCGTACACATGTCTGGCATGACTTTCAAAGTTCAAGCATATGATAGACGGGTACGTATTACGCATTACTACATATGACATGCATATTACAGTGTACATCGATGAGTTCCTCACCTATAGCTAGTTGGTCATTATGATGTTATTTGATGATGCTTATAGCGTTTTTCAATATTATGAAAGGGCATGCGAGGGATTTCGTTGTTGCGGTGCCACGGACACGTACTACCTGCATGGACTGTTTCGAGGTCTAAGCGCTACTTGCCAGAGAACAGCGTGACGTGTATTGTGCTGTATGCAGCTGTGCAGCCTGAGACCATGGGGAATTGTTTTTCCATGACAGTTTCTTGAAATGGGGTGTTGTCCCGATAGGCCATCTTTAATTCATTTCTTCTGAATTAGTGGGCGTTTCCTTGGTACTGTAACTGTACAATGAGTCCCCCCCCCTGAGGCCTGGGGCTCCAATTAGGTCTACTGACACGAAGAGACCAAAATTTTGAAGGCCAGCCGCCAGTATACATTTGGCATACCAGAAGAGTCCAATTGTCAAAAATTTGCACAAACAAAAACACCAAACATCAATTTGCATTCATCGCAACTACATACACTACAACCAGAGAGTTAAAACCTGACACCCAACAGAAAAGGATGGAGACCCAATCCTATCCACAAGTAGCCCAGATCTCAGACCACAACCACACTCAAGCGCTCACCACACACAAGCTCGCTTCATTCATCAAACCCTAGGGCGAGAAACAAGCGAAACATGTGGTGGGAGACAGCGTCGAGGAAGAAGAGCTAGAAACAGACGGAATTTGCGGAGGAAAGGGGGAAGAACGAGGGGGAAGGGGGTAGAACGAACAAGGGAGCTGGATGAAGGTGTGTAGGCGTAGGTAAGTGTGGATGAGTGACAAAAGTGAGTGGTGCCAAATGAAAAAAAAATGAAACCCAGGAGACCAGGAGAAGCCGAAATAAAACAAGATAGAGTAGGAGATAGATAGAACATAGACAGCTTTTATGGGAACGAAAATGATGAGGACGGGTCCGATGAGTGATGAGATAGATGCGAAAGACAATAACAATGATAGATATGTCGCAGAAACCGATGATGTAGGCCAGGCGCTCGAAAGGTTGACATATCAGTATACGCTGACCTCGTCCCACACCAGCGCATCCGAGAAGTCCATGCCAACATCGAAGGTAGTGTTCGAGTCGATAACGGCGTCCTGCGTACTCGGCAGCATCTCTAATAGCTTTTCTATACCCACCTCTACACGAACTTGTTCCGCCCAATTAGCTGTGTCGATCCCACTCGTACCCGGTCCTAGGCCGAGCTTCTCTATGGAAGTGGACTCACTCAGCACCTGCGTGCTGTTCGCGTCTTCTGCCGAAAAGCAAGTGCTTGGAAGAGTGCAAGTGCCTGTCGGCGGGGACGCGAGGATCTCTGCGAACAGGCGCGTAAGGGCAGCGTCTGTGGCTGCCTCGTCTTCGGGCTAATATAACACAGGATGAGTTTGATTTGTATATTCAGCAGCGGTGGCTAACTAACCTCGATCGCAGCACTGTGGTACATCTGGTCGCTCTCGCCGGTCCCGTGACTAGACGTATGCTGCCCACCCGCTGCAGGGACACTGCCGTGTGAACGTCAGTGGTCGCCACCCGTGCTAGGTGGCGAGTGGGAGCATGTCCAATCGAGGAAAGGTCAAGAGTTTCCTGTGGTGTGTCAACAGGTGCTGGTGAGTCAGATGGCGTGAGATCTGAGAGAGAAAATGCGGGGCTAAGTGGGAAATCGAATGAATCACCCAAAAACAGCATGGGACTGTCCGTGAGCGTAGAATGTGTAGGTGCAGGAGAAAGTGGGTAAGAAAGGGCTGCTGCGAGGGTAGTCGATTTAGGTGAGGAAGGGGTGGGAGATGCGGAGTCTGCTCCTGAAGGAGATTTTGCTGACGCAGGTGATGGAGCGCAAGTAGATGAGAGGATTGGAGTTGAGCTTGAAGTTTCGTGGAGGGTAGACGGGTTGGCACCCTGGGTTGTCAGGGTCCGTAACACAGCCTCATAGCCCATCTCAAGCGTTCGAATGCGTTCGCGCAGCTCGAGGTTTTCACGTTCCCGTTGTTCCTCGGTACGTTTTCGCTTGCGCTCCTCCTGCTCAATAGTGGCAACCTCTGGCTCCGAGGAGGAGCTGACTGAGGGTGAAGCAGGGATTATCATTGGAACACCAGCGCGAAGACGTCTGTTCTCTTCCTCAAGTTCAGCGACTCTGCGCTCAAGAAATGAATATTGAGCTTTTCTGCGGTCACGAGAGTTTTGTGCCGCTATGCGATTGCGGTGTGCACGGGCCTCTTTGCGCTCTTCCGGCGTTACGGCTGAGCGAGGGCGCTTACGTGGAGGTTCTTGTCTGGATACATCTGGAGAGTCTGCACGTGATGATGAGGGAGATGCAGGACGCTTGAGGGAAGAAGAGGACGGAAGAGAAAGATTGGATGGGTCGACGAAGTTTGGTGAGTGTGATGGCGACATGTTACACGTATGCAGTCAACGTATTGGACTTGGCGAAGGTGCTAGCTAGTCCTTGGTCGTGTATTGTTACGTTAAAAGGGATGCTAGAGTGAACTATAGAAAACGTTAGGAAACTCGAGAGCAGGACGACGTGGCCATGAAAGAAAGAACACGTACCCGGAACACGTAGACAAAACTACAACACAGCCACAAACATTTACAAATAACTGCGCACGCCGCAGTTGATATTTTAATTTCAAATTTTAAAAATAAAGGCAGTTCGCTTAGCCTCTAGAGTCTAGGCTAAGATATGTGTATAGCCCTCCCTAAAAAGTATAACTCCCTTACGGTACCCACGGAAGCCCACAAATAACTGGACAGATCCCTCTGACTCCGCCGGCGGAGGATACAACTTCCCATTCCTCAAATAACGAACACTCCTGCGAGCGCATCAGTTCAAAAACTCACTAGGACACCATCGCACGAGAGACTACCCCGTTCAAATGATACAACCAGTTCAATATGTGCGTTTGAATGGCGGGATTGCTTTGCATTCATTTTCATCCAGAGTCTTGTCAATGACACCGCGGTATTTGACAGTCACGCCGGGCGAGTCGATATTATCCTGCCACGTGAGAGTGTGCTTCATCCAGTTGTCATCATCACGCTGCAGATACAGGTTAAACAGATACACTGAAATGATATAATCACCAACCTCGGCGTAATCCTCACGAGCGTGCGCACCTCGGGACTCCTTACGAGCTGCAGCGGCCGTCATAGTTTGGACTGCACACTGTAGAAGGTTGCGCAGCTCAAGAGTCTCAACAAGATCACTAACATAATGACGTGAGCGAGGATTCGGCACATATAAACACAGACTGTACGAGTTCCAAATCATGCTTCTATCCTTGATACCAATATTGTCAAACGATTTGTATATTTGATGCATCTTCTGAACACCTTCGTCGAGACTCTGCTGCGTGCTACGTGGTCCGTCAATTTCGCTTTTGGTCACACGAAGATGGCAAAACACACCGGAAGAGAGCGGCATCAGATTGCATGGCTTTCTGCATCTCCAGCCTTATGTCGGCGGTAGCCTTGGGGCCATTTGCATTTCGTATTTGGTCCAAGAACTCTACGGATTCGAGGCCAGCTTCCTTAGGAATAGCCTTATGGAGCCTTCCTGGAGTCAAGTTCTCCATGATATGACGAGCACACGCGCGACCGAAGACGACGAGATCCAAGAGGGAGTTTGCGCCAAGACGGTTTGCGCCGTGAACCGACACACACGCAGCCTCACCAGCTGCATACAGACCAGGGACAATCTTATCCCTGCCATTCTGGCCACGGTTTATGACCGGATGCGACGAGCACAACTAGCGCAAGCTCACCTCATCAACGGTCAGCACCTCGCCAGTATATCGGGTAGGAATACCGCCCACTGTCGGGAAGTCAGCCAAAGTCCAAATAGCACAGTAGAGACTGACTGTTGTAATGGACAGTAGGTAGCACTGGGATAGGTTCCTTTGAGACATCGACTCCGGAGAAAATGGCAGCAGTCTCGGATATACCGGGCAACCTCTCATGAAGAACTTCAGGGGGCAAATGGCTAAGTTGAAGGTGTATGTGGTCCTTCTGAGGTCCAGCACCACGTCCTTCACGAATCTCAATCGTCATCGAACGAGATACGACATCACGGGAAGCAAGATCCTTGGCGGTGGGTGCATAACGCTCCATGAAACGCTCACCCTCCGAGTTCAAGAGGTAGCCTCCTTCGCCACGACAACCTAATACATTTTTAGTCACGAGTCAAATACTTCACGGAAAGGAAAATCACCCTCAGAAATAAGGCAGCCAGCGCCATAGATACCAGTTGGGTGGAACTGAACAAACTCTAGATCCTGTAAAGGAAGGCCAGCACGAGTAACCATTGCATTACCATCACCAGAACAAGTGTGTGCGCTCGTGCAGCTGAAATACGCACGACCGTAACCCCCTGTTGCGAGGACCGTTTTGTGAGCCCGGAAACGGTGGAGCGTGCCGTCCTCCATGTTAAGCGCGATGACTCCAACACACTCGCCATCCTGCATAATTAAATCCAGCGCAAAGTATTCAATGAAGAACTTTGTGTTGTGCCGGAGTGACTGGCCGTAAAGGGTGTGCAGAAGGGCGTGACCAGTACGATCGGCAGCCGCAGCACAACGGTATGCTTGACCGTCTTTGCCATAATTCAAAGACTGACCACCAAGGGCACGTTGGTATATCTTTCCATCCTTGGTACGGGAGAATGGAACACCATAACGTTCGAGCTAGAAACGGATAAAAGCCGAACAAATAGGCATGTAAGATCTAACCCTACCTCGATAACTGACCCGGGAGCTTCGCGACACATATAATGAATAGCATCCTGGTCGCCAAGCCAGTCAGAACCTTTGACCTGAAGAAAATCAGCCCAACTAAACGACAGAGGAGCATAACATATCAAAGGACACGAACCGTATCGTACATGTGCCATCGCCAGTCGTCTTCCGTCATGTTCTTCAAGAAATTCATCAGTGAAAAGAGCATGAAGACCTCAGGGTATCCCTACACCGAGAGCAGCATTGATACCACCCTTGGAGACGTGATGTGAGTGTGTCAGATACTGCTGAACCGTTATCACTGCAACATACCTGCGCTGCGACAGTGTGACTCCGGGTTGGGAATAGCTTGGTGATGCAAGCCGTGTTGAAACCAACTTTTGCAAGTCCGAAGGCAGCACGAAGGCCCGCACCACCAGCACCACTAAAATGTAGTAACACACTGTTTAAGCTGGCAATATCTCACTAGTTCGGAACGTTACTCACACGACGATAGCATCGTATTCATGTTCGATGAGAGGATATTTGCTTGAAGACCAGGACTAGAAAGCCGTTAAGATGCCGGAAAGATATGGGAGCTAAGAGTATGATATATATGATACCTTGGCGTCCTCTGCCTTGATCGGTGAAGTAGAAAACCCGCGTTGGGGACGAGGCAGAGCCCTAGAGGGCACCACCTTGGATACCGATTTCCTGAACATCGATGACACTGTCGTCGACAGCGGCGAAGATTTAAATAAATGAGCAACTTCCACGGAAAGATTGACAATAGAGGCCTTCTTTCAATTGAACCAGTTATTTTCATCAGCCGAGGATGTTCACGGCACACTGGACAAATCTCGTAACTAGCCTAGGTCATATACACATCGCAATCAAGTTGCAATCAAGTCCAACCAATCACAACGGGAGTGTATGTAGCAAGAGAAGCCACCAACTTCCCAACTAGTTCAGACTGCGCATGTTTCTTAAAGCCCCTCATCTTGACTTCGCGAACAGGCATTCCCGCCGCCTCCCTGATCTGCAATAGTTGGATTAGTAACGACCACTCGAACTGCACATCATCAAACAAGAGTGTCCGCAAATTCGGGAATGCATCTCGTCTCCCCGCACATGAGAGGAAGCCCATCAACTGATTCATGATACATTTGGAGACAGAGAGTGTCGTTATGCCTGAGAATGCGTGGGCGAGGGCATGCCACCCGTCATATGCCATGGACCTGCTGCACAACGTGAGAAGGCGTACAGAGGGGAAGGGCGGTGCTCCACGCTTCAGCTTGTCCACGAGTGACTGGATATCACGTGACGAGGTCGCAGTGTGGAAGTCCAATACCAACTCGCGTAGCGCTGGAGCACGTATTGTCCGGAAGACAGTAGGTAGATACGTCCTCGAAATATTTGGACCAGGCTTGAGGACCATTGTTTGAAGCAAAGGTATTTCGACGACTGGGATATCCATGCTACGAACAAAATCCACGGGTTCACCGATCAACGTGAGATGAGTCAGTGACGTGAGATGAGAGAGTAGGTTGTTGAAATTCTCGGGGGAAAGACCGGAAACCCACAAGCCGTTTAAGGTGAGCGCCGTAAGGCGATCTGCAGATAAAAACAGGTCTAGGAGATGGATGAGACATTTCGTAGTTCGACAGACATAAGTGAAAGCAGACCTTCAGTGAACAAGAGATGTCGGCTATTCGGGATGTTAAGCGGATAGTGCACCGTAAGTTCTTCAAGCATTGGTGCCTTGATGCGCTTGAACCCATTTAGAAGTTTGGGGAATGGGAAAGCCCCATGAACTTCTAAGCGGCGACAGACATGAACATGCGACAGAATAATGCGGGATATACGCAAGTAATCTGGGTCAAACTCAGGCAAGCCCTGACTGTGAAGATCGCAATGAATGCCAATGAATCGCATGTCAAGCAACTGTCCTTGCGAGCGGGTCAAGTAAAGATTGACAAGATCTACATTCTGCTGGAGAAAAAGTCGGATCTCTGTCCAAAGTAACGGCATTCCGAGCGCCACAGCTCTCCAACGCTGTGAAACACTCGTAAGCAGAAGCTCAGGCCTGGAGCGAAGGCGTAGTCTAGCGAGAGCACATGAAAAAGAGTAGTCTTCATCTGCTCTAGTTGCTTTGACTGTCTCTACAAATATCATCTCGAGGAGCTCGTTTGGGATAAACGAGATATATGACACGCCATTCGTCACTAGTGCCTGGTTGAGGCGCAGCGCCTGTGCGTCCATGATGTGGTACGACGGTCGCTTTGTCTTCCCCGGAAGTCTTGCAAGCTCTTGCGCTGTGGCGACACATTCTGGCGTTATAATCCTAGTCCACCAAATTGATTCATCAGACATGCACATACAGAAAGCAGGACACTCACATTGTCTACCTTGGTAGAAACTCACAAAATGTGGTTAGTGGTTCTCAGCATTGAGAAATCAGACGTTTTTATAGTCGATAACATCAAACCACATGCAGGCACCGGATGGCTATGTCACCCAATCACCAAGTGACACCGGCTTGATGAGGCATATCTCCAGGGCTTGCTTACCCGACTAGGAGGAGCGGAGACGAAGAAGCGGCAAAACGAGCGCAGTGGAACTTGTTATCTGCGACATGAAGGTTCTGCTATTACGTGAGCTTTCCTTAGCTCATGAGCCAGCGCTCTCATTGGTGGAACTGAGACTCCACGGGTGACAACAAACGGCATATTCCGTGGACCCCATTACTCACCTAGAACAGGCGCGAAGTTCGATGACCCTGCTTCACTCATACGGCATCGTAATCTCACATGGTCAACGTTAACGCCCATACCATCTCAGATCAGTCAGTCTTCCGATTCAATAATCATACATATAGCTGCAGGTACTCTGTTATTGAAAATCGCCGCTACACGTATAGTAATTCTCCGAATTTCCATTGCTTCTCCGTTATATTCTTCAGTCTTATACTGGCGGCGGTAGGAGATTCCTCACCATATGCGTTGGCAACGGCACCGCCATTCTTCAACATGTGATTGGTCAGATTCGTCAAGCCTAGTATGTAATCCTCTTGAGGTGTGGTCTCCATGGACCATCACAAACTCAAAGATGGCATCTCACTGAAAGCGTTTCCTGCAAGGTCGGATCAAAGCTAGTGATAATTTGCGCCGAATTTCTTATCCGCAGGTGCTTCATGATGTTCTTCAAACAGGAGAGACATATTCCAGGGCGCCGCTTGTTGCCCAAATCAAGTGCGCACACAGCAGCCTACAACCTGAAACTTTATTAGCAGCGGAGTGTGGGCCGGTCTTCCAAACTCAGTCATAATAGCCATTTGGGGCGCGCCGCAATGTTGGCCAGCCAATGTAGCAGATCGAGAGCGCCGTGTCAGCGGCAGCCTTGCCAAGCGGTTGACCTCTCGACTCCACCATAGAAGTGCCACGCAAACAGCGAGCCACGCCACATCTTTGATTATTGATCATTCAAGCTGGATAGAACTGCCAGCTTCCTCCATCAATGGTGTGTTCGTGGCAGTTCACTGAACGATATTGGCGGTGTTCAGGTCATTCTTGTGATCTTTACGGTTGTTGGCAACCTATACGTCATGTACACTCCTCTTGGAGCTGCTACGTAGCATCTATAATTTGACTGAGAACTCTTCGCGAATCTCGATAGGTTGTGAGCAGGTGCTTTACATGGTGTTATCATATCTTCATGTTGAGCCTTGGCACGGTACACCGTGAGGATTGCGCCTTACCTCAGTAAGGCAAATCCACGGGAAAGGAAGCAATACTCTTTGGTCTCTTCGACGACTCGGAGGGAATATATATCAACCTGTCAATGTCATGGCTCACTCTCAACTCCGGTGTCTTACATATTGTTCCAGTGATGTTGATGATGCACTCATTGCAAATGTATACTCGGCCCACAAGTTCTCCATAAGTGTTCATCTATCGACTTCTGGTTGCGTCATTACAGACGTGCTTTTGCCGCTGGTCAGAAGCTGTGTGCTGATCTGGTTATCCTGTTAGCCGCTCAAAATTCAAAATGTTCTCATGGTTTCTCTTCATGGGGAGGCATCATTAAGTTCAATCAAAGAAGATAAAACTTGCGTGAGTTTCTCCCAGAACGAGGTTTCTGTTATGATATTAGCGCAATTCCAGTTGCTCAGCTTTCAAGAAATCAGAGTGGATGGTATTTTTCGGTACTGTGGTACCCTCCGAGAAGTCGGCATTCAACCTGCTCTCACATATGCCCCATCCCATTCCCCATGTTATTGGCGTTCCACTGAGTGTGGTGCTCACTACCATTTTCTGCAACAAACGTCGAGACACCTCGTTGTTCGTTTGGATCGCGATCCGCATCATGATCTCCCCGTCCATGTGTAAGTTTAATATTTCCAGTCAGGAACGATGAACGCCCCTGCAGCTTCCACAGGAACGTGCCTATTCTGGCAGGGTTTTTTAACCAGGCAACACCATGATACGCCTGTTAATAAATGAAAACTCCTTGTGGGATGATGATGATCGACCAACATACATCTGCTCGAGTCAGCACTATTCCCATAAAAATTCAGAGCATCTCTTCTGATATGGAGTGCATTGGTGACCTGAAGTTGTCCAATGCCGACATGTAGGTGATTGTACCCGTAGCCGGTGATATCAAAGTGCAAGGTTGGAGGCTGCATTTTGTTCGAGTCCAGTTCCTCACTGGGGTCATGCCTCCCACTGCCTGAAATAAATCGCTAGAATGGTCGCGGAGCACCGGAAGCATAGTTTGAAGATGTACCACATTGATGAAGCATTTGATGACAATGTTACACAAAAATATAAATAGTTGACTAGCCCGGTGTAGTGCGCACTGCGCACAACGTGACTGATCCGTCAAGAACAGGTCAACGTTCAAATCGGCGACTGCACTAGGGTGTGAGAGAGGTAGGGCATGAGACGATGGAGTGAGAAGAGGTCAAGTGATCGGGCCAAAGTCGCGTAAGAAGACCCTGGCGGAGACTAGCGGAGACTATAGCTATACACTTCCTTTAGCAGTGACGAAATATTGCGCGCGCTTTACGGCCACTCATCATGTCCTTGTCTCCATCTGCGGCAACATCAAACATCTCAGATATCCCATCTAAACGACGCAGGACACACAGTCTTATCGCACAAAGCAGCAACAACAATCATCAAGACATGAGCCAATCTCCTGCGGACACAGCCCACTCGTCACAACCGCCGCAAGCTGCCGCACACATACCCAAGAGAGGCGCAAGAGCTTGTACTGCTTGCAGAAAAGGTAAAAACAGATGTGAAGGAGAGGTACGTCTATTCGAGACCCGCGTGTGATCATCGCCCCCTCTGCTCACTGGCCCGCCTCTCCCGCCCCGGCCCGGCGTCACATTTTTTAGGCTCCCTGTCGTCGATGTCAGTTGAGTGGAACTGCGTGTGTTTTCGAGAAACCAGAGAAGAAAAATGCAAATACTATGCCTGGCGCCAGTGTTGAGTAAGTTTCAGGTGGTATCGGGCAAACTTTTGCCATCATCACTTACACCACTCAATAGGCGCTTGTCTCGTCTCGAGGGTCAATATCTGGTAAAATCCAACGCCTATGCTTTGAGGCTATCTGACAATATCGCATTTCAGGTTATGCAGAGTCAGATGATTGGCATGCAATCCTCTTTAGATCGCATCTTGTCCACCGTTCAGAGCCAGGCTTATGGCACTCAGCATCAAGGGTACTCTGGAGGCATGACTTCCGGGTCCAGTCGCGATGGCTCTGGATTTATGTCGCGTAAC
Source organism: Suillus cothurnatus (assembly GCA_016758765.1). NCBI lineage: Eukaryota > Fungi > Basidiomycota > Agaricomycetes > Boletales > Suillaceae > Suillus > Suillus cothurnatus. The sequence goes on from JABBWL010000257.1 coordinate 12,399, forward strand.
GGTTATGATGCACACGGGCATGTGGGAGGGCAAAGCTCCCAGCCACGTTCCCAAACGAGGTCATTCCCGCCGCTTCCGGGATTTGCTCCACCGGTTGGTCCGCTTGTGAGATCAATCTATAAACATACCTGATAAACTTTTAGCCTCACAAATACGCAACCTATGGCATTGTGCCCAGCACTACACCATCGTCAGACGACGAGTCTGAGGAAACACTGCCTCGTGCCTCGCTCAACGCACCTATTGAAGCTCTTCAAGGTTTGGCGAATGCTGCCGCAGAAGCAGCCGCTGCGCCATCCGCATCCCCACCAAGGTAGTTGTTTCATATCTGTGGGCTGCACGATTATGATGACACTTGGAAAGCAGGGTCAAAAAGCGCCCGCGGGTAGAGCCCATTCCCCGGAATGCATTCCCGCACGTCATTGAAAAGGTGAGCGGACGAAATATCGGACTTCTGCACAGATCATAATACTATGAACTAGGGCCTTGTCTCGGAAAATGAGGCGCGGGAACTCTATCATATGTAGGCCCTTCGTAGATGTGGTCTTTTGCTTCATTCTGATTCTTGTCAAAGATTCTTCGCTGGCTGTCACGTCTTCATACCTTTGTTCGATCCGAATTATGACACATTCGAGAGCTTGATGGAACGCACCCCGTGGACATTTGACGCGATACTTGCCATTGCAAGCAAAATCAGGAGTGGCAATGGGCCGCTCAGCTCAACGTTTTACAAGTGTCTAGAGGAAGCGCAGGGCATTTCCCGTTCGTCGTTATTTGGCCCGATAGTGAGGAAGGAAGCTGTGATGGGTGAGAGTTTCGTCCTGTATGTTTTGTTGCACCACGTCTGATCAGTTTCATAGGGATGCTACTTTTAGCTGCGTGGAGTACAAACGGATGGCTCCCTAGTGGCCACGCAATGCGGATGGCGTTAGATCTCGGTCTTCACCGAGCATTGGAGAAGCTTGCTGATGATTCAGGGAAAAAACGCACTGAGGAAGAGGAACGTGACCTGGGTATGTATAAGAGTAATTGTCCACTTGTTGTTCAGAACTAATTACCATCCTAGTCGTGTCGGCGCGTATCTGGCTATGCCTGTACTGGTTTGATCATCAGTACGTTCAAGAATTTTGACATCTTCAATTGTGTCTCAATAGTTTTTTTCAGGATGAGTCTTGGCACTGGTCGCCCTATTGTACTGCGAGACGAGAGCTCCATTCGACACTGTCGTATTCTTTTGTCGCATCCGATGGTATCACCAACGGATGTAAGGCTGATCTCGCAAGTGGAGCTTATCGCTCAAAAAAGTAAGGAAAACTTTATATGGAAATATTAATACCTCATTTGTTATCTGTAGCCCAGATCTACGAAACTCTCGCGCCTCTTAATGGACAGGTTAATCATAATACGCTCGCCTTCATCCGGCGTGCAAATGTTGCACTCGACAAGTGGTGGCAAGACTGCGACAATCTGCATCGTTCGTAGTTAACTTTGTCTTCTCTACCTTCCTGATCCCCTATCCAGGCCAGACGATGGACGAGAACTCTCTTCCGAGAAAAATACTCGTCGGAGAATTACATTATGCTAAACTCTGGCTCGTCTGTGTAGCTCTTCGAGGTGTATCGTGGGATAAGATGCCTTTTGAGCAACGTGAACTTGCATTCCAGGCGAAGGATGCGGCTTTTAATTGCCTTTCTATCTTCCTGAACTCTGCTGAGTATCGGTGGGTTTCTGTTCTGTTCGTGTCCCGTTGCTTCGCTTAAATAATAATCACGATGATCATAGAGCGGCCTTGAGATATGCAGTCCACGACAGTCTCGTAACAGCGGCATTTTCTGGTCTCTTCCTGCTCAAGATGGCAAACTTGTTTCCTGCAGAGCTTGACCTTTCCGCGATCACAGCGCAAGTCGAGCAGCTCGCACAGCTTCTCTCTGATGTTGCAGCCGAACGGTGGGTTCCCCATGTTCTTTTATGTTTTTTTTTTCCAATTGATTGATCCTCGCTTCTAGCTATGCCCTAACGCTACGTATAATGCTTGCCAATCTTCGGCGCAAAGTTGGGATGATTACAGGGCTAAACGCGCCTATGACTACCATGCCCCCACCGACCTTAAACGATGGAATTGGTGTACACGGCCCAGGGCCTTACATTGATTCATCGGGACCTGCTCCTTTTACAATGGAGGAACTGGGTTTCGCATGGCCGAACGAGCGTGCCACGTTCAGCCCGAGCGCGATACCTATGTGGTTGCAGGAGAAGAACCTGACGGATCTGGGGCTACCTGTAAATGGGAGCGATGGAATCTTCATGGATGTAAATGGCATGCATGGCTGGAGTGGAGACTTTGCACCGATGCCAGGGGCATGGTGAGGACGCGATTGTACATATGGCAGCGACGATTCCGCGCGCTGGGGCTGGTAATATGCACCATTTTTGTCTGATATCCTATATCTCCATTGGTCTTCCCTACTTGTTTGTGTCCCACTTTTGCTTGTTCATGCTTTTTTCTTGCATCAGTATCGATAATGGTATCCTACGATTGAAGTTGTATCACATGCTGAACAAACATACATTGCAAATGCGAATTATCCTACGGCGCACATACAAGGGGAGAAGATGGACTGTAACACGGCAATGCACATCTAATTGGAGAGCGTATCAGCTCATACGTTACTCTTCGTCTTCGTCTTCTTCGCTTTCTTCCTGCTCCTGAAGGAACTGTCAAAGAATCAGTTTGGTACGTGATAAGACGGAAGGGGAAATATATTGACAAACCTTGACTAGGCCCTCGGTGGCCTTCAGGAAGTGCTGTCTTCCTTGTGGCTTAGATCCCTTTTGGTGCCAGTAGATAATAGCCTGGTCAGAGACACAGTCCTTATTGTATAAAACCTGTGCGAATTGGTAAGTTATAAATGTATTACTGCATTACCATGTTCGTATCTGAACAGACTTAGAAAAGGGGTGGGATACAAACGATAGGACATGGTGCCTGCTGCCAAATAGGTCGACATCGCAGCTGCAACGTCACATCCCAAAGGACCGGTGACAGATGAACGAAAGTAGCAAGACTCGAAACACACCTTCAAGATCTGTGGGAAGGCTTTCATGACACGTGTGTCATCATAACAGTAGACCTGTACGATATTGATCAAAGCGACCTGGGTTTTGGGGCCTTTACAGAAGGCCACAAGAACTGGGGCAAATTTCTACAGACGGAAATGATATCAATAGAAGGTCCAATGATAGGAAAATCGGATCACTTACCCCGACCTCACGTAGTGCGAGGCCTTCGATCTGATCAGGGCGTGCACTCCAGTCTACGGAAGCCATGAGACCCTGCCAGATGCTCTGTATGAGCTCCGTCTCAGGGAGACGCTGCTCCTCTAGTTTACTCTGGATTGCAGATATGATCTGTACGAATCATGAGTTCTACGACTCGGAACGGGCGATACAAATGTATAGGTGACGCACTGATTCACTATCATCACTGCGTTCTACCACCTCCTTTAGTTCCTTCATGATTGCGTCTTTTGCGATTGCATATTGCTTCTTCGTGTACCAGTCGGCCACAGTAGGGAGGTTTTTTTCCCGGAAGAAAGCATCAAGAACCTTAGCATCTCTCTTGTTTGGAGGAAAGAAGAGGAGTAGATCTTTGATATTGCCGCGTTTGAGGGTCGCAGCAAGATGATCGATTGACTGGTCGGTGAGGTATGCGCTAAAGATCAGCGCAAGGATGTTGATGGACTGGTCTGCAGCCGATGAGATCTTTGCAGTTTAGCACGGTACTGAGCTTACCGTTCTTGATGAGGTGATCCTTGGTTAGACTCTGCAGACAAGCTGCGGTCACGAGGCCCTGCGAAAGGAGGAGACCAATTGTCATGGCGAGCTTGTCGCGCTGCTCGGATGACCATCGGCCGATGTATTGCAGGAGAGTGGGGAGACTTTGCTCCTCGAAGGGTTTCTGAAGATATTTGAACCTAAATTCATAATCAACACCGCATACAAAATATGTTACGCAAGACCACAATCGCATGCACCTTCGATTCAATTTGTTAAACACGTCGACATACTTCTTCAACTCTTCGATGTCGGGCGGGTTGCGTGCGTTGAAAATAGAGAATGGCGACATGGGCGCGCCATCATCAAGATACGATCCACCTGGCTGGATGAGCCCGCCGACAAGGAGGATCTCAAACAAGGTGTCGGCATATTTGAGATACTCGAGTGTCCCACCAGCCTGTACAAGTTTAGCGCTGAATCCCTCAAAATCGTTCTCTGGAACTGTTTCAAGATGTTTATAGAGTTGGTCTCTAAAGACTAGAGGTCGACATAAGTAGCGTTATAGATTGATCGGAATTGTGTAGTCTCACCCGCTGGCTCGTGCTTTGCCTGTGCTTTGACTTGGCCTTTGCGTACTTTTGTGCGAACCCCCTGGAGTGAAGGCTTTGGAACTGCTGATTGCTGAGACATCCACAGTCTGCGAGCGATGTCGAGAGCGTGGATCAAACGATAAAATTGGGCTCAGTAGCAGCTTACTAGGATCCAACTTGGTGCTTGTTCGGAGATACCCGACTGCTCGTATCTGCGCTTCGCGGTTTCTCGCCGATATCATAGTCGAGACTCGATTTCTTACAGTAAGCTAGCTACAAGCACTCTTATAGTATGTATGTAAAAAACAAGATATTGACATCGACACAGCGTCCAAAAGAAATAGATCATTCCGATTGTGCCCTTCAAAGCAGTTGAGTCACTGTCGGTGCCAACTAGCTAGGCTTGAGGGAGACTAGGTGCGGTGTCATACGTGTCTTATTTCATTAGTTCTCTGGAGCGACTTTGTCCCCTGGAGAACTCAGGTGCCAGCGGAATATGAGGCGCAGCGCGCACTGATCAACTCGGAGGTCGCCGGCGGCAGTCAGCATCCTGTGGGTCCACAGCCTGAGGTTCCACGCGATATTATAGTCATGGCAATAATCTGGGGTACCTGTTAACTGGATGGTCTGTTCAATGATCTGCCCGCCTGAGCTGCGAAGTTAGTAGTACTTCGTTGTTCAACGAGTCACGGATGAAATCATTGTGGATTCGAGCTCACGTGAGCTGAGGTGGATCATCGTGGCTCAAGCGCTCGGAGTCATTGTTGTCCCTTACTGAGACCAGCCAACCATCATCGTGCCAGTTCTCCTCTTCACTTGTTTCCTTAAAAATCAGCCATCCCGACAACGGTGAGCGACAATATTCGTTGTCATCGTTAACATTTAACATTTATGAACGTGTTCATGCCGTAAAGGAGCTGTGACATCGCTTGCTTGGTCGCCTCAACGTATGTAATCATCTCAGCTTGACAATTTGTTGACCCTACCGAGTTTCCTTATCCTTGATAAGATCTTCCAATTAACGCGCAACACGAACTCCATGAACCTCCGTTTCACAGACTCCCCAAATGCGCGCTCAAAATCAATTACGACTGCCGATGGCATCGACACTTTTGGTGTACGTACTATACATGCAATGGCACTAGTGAACGCACCAGGGACACTCATTATACACTAAGATCTTGAATCAACATTCCACTGGAAATGGTGCCTATCAGGTTGGCATATCTGAGGATGTGGGTACACGCCGATACATGGAAGATGCCCATTCCTTTGTGGTCGACTATGCTGGTGTACGAGGGCAGGGATTCTTCGCTATTTTTGACGGTCATGCAGGAAAACACGCAGCTGAGTGGTGTGGCGCCCATTTTCACGAGGTTCGTATAGCCACTACGTTTTTGTGCTAATTTAAACGCGTGGTCATGTGCAGTACCTCCTCGATGCGCTCCGCAATTCCTCTAGTGCTACTATTCCGGACGTTCTAAACGAGACTTTCCACAATGTTGACAAACGCATTTCCCGCCTCAGCGAAGAATCCGATGGCAAGATCCACTCAGGGTGCACAGTTGTGACCGCATTCCTCCGCATCGAGGATGCAGATGGGCGGCAATCCTTCCTCCCCATATCTCCACTTTCTCCGCCCTCCCCTACTGACAGCGGGAGCCGCAGTGGCAGCGAGTCTCCGACCGAACCCACGGATGAATCCAAGGAGACATGCAAGAAGGCAAAGAGCAAGTCCCCTGCATCGGCTTCCCGTTTCGCCAGGGCGCTAAAATCCTTGAGCGGCTCTTCGCCAACCTTAGCCTCTCCCCCCTCCGGATTCTCCACTGCACGTAGCCAGACCTCTCCACCTTCGATGCAAACATACACGGTTCCAATCGATGCGCCACCCAACTCGCGGCGCGTGCTTTATACTGCCAACGCTGGTGACGCGCGCGGGGTACTCTGCCGCGCAGGTCGGGCAGTGCGTCTCACTTACGACCACAAGGGAAGCGATAAGCAGGAGGCAAAACGTATCACTGATGCTGGTGGATTCGTCATGAGTGGGCGCGTGAACGGCGTTTTGGCGGTAACGCGCAGTCTCGGAGACAGCAGTATGAAGGAGTATGTCGTTGGGAGCCCGTACACGACTGAAACTGAACTAGGAAGCGAGGATGAGTTCCTGATCCTCGCGTGCGATGGGGTAAGTAGCCTCGTTGGGTGTCTTTGTTTCGAAGTATTCATTGTTTGTGTAATTCTGCAGCTTTGGGATATCACGGGCGATCAGGGGGCGATCGACCTCATACGGCATATTTCGGATGCACAAGCAGCCGCAGAAACGCTCGTGAAGCATGCCCTTGAACGGCAAACCAATGATAATGTAACTGTCCTCGTGGTGAGGTTTAAAGCGCTCGGATCCACAGAGTCCATGGGACTCGCTTGAGTATCTGAATGTCAACTTGTTGTTCTGCTTAGGAGGGGGGCAAATAAGGGGTGTTATTTTTGCCATGACTGGTGTCTTGCTGTTGTCTTAGTTGGTTCTTGTAATTGCTTCATGTTGCGCACGAGCATTCTGTTTACCTTGATTGCACCCGTACTCTACTAATATCCATTCAATGTAGATTTGATGTGTATCAGAGCTGATCGATATCTGTGAATTACCGAGAACACAATGAGATGCATCCCATTGCTCGGGCATATGGGGTCTGCGCCATGAAGCCTGTAAATTCGTATCAAGAAAACCAAAAGATAATATAATGTGAACGGATTAGGCCCTTATGCAACCGAACAAAAGCTTAAGCGCAGCCGCGTACAGTGCTACATAAGTACTGTGTACGCTCGTGTATGGTCAAGGAGTGGTGATTCTTCAAGCACAACCTATAAACAGTCAGACCATGTTTCGACGCTCCGCTCTTTTGCAATACTGAAGCCACAGAGCATGTTATTGACTATCGCCCATTTCCTCATATCTGCCTTCCTATGGGCCACTGTATTCATCGGGGGTCTTTCCCAACAAGCGAGATCGACTTGCTTCAAGTAGGGGAAGAGGCCGCTGATGATGAGAGCCACGTCCACCGGGTTATTGATGGGTGAATTTCCCAGATTGAGAAATGCGAGACGCTTATTGCAGCGTCCACCGCCGGGACACTTGAGATCTATACCGTCCGACTTGGTGGTATCTATGACAAGAGCGAGCGAAGTCAAAGCGGGACAGCACCAAAGTAAATTGATTAGCCCATTGAATGATGGTACTTCGGTGGTGCTACCAGTGATGATAAAGCTGTTCATTTTGAGGACTTGGAGTTTAGGCCAGGCTCTCGCCAACCGGCACAGTGTTTCATCGGACATCAACAATTGGCCCCCTTCTATAAGCAGGTGGGTTAGATTGGGAAATGTGCACAATGGTGTGAAGTCGACCAATGCTGTGCGTAGAACCTTTGAATATCCTATTCTGAAAGAGAAGCGTTCAAGTTTGTCGTGATCGCATCTCTCCCGGACTAAGATGAGGAATGAGAATATTGTCGCGATTTCATTGCTCGAGAAGAGAATCAATCCTGCATCCGTCTCATCAATATTGTGGGACGAGACGTCAATATTGATTTGTTTGCTTTTGACGACTTGCAGGGACCTAAAGACATTCGAGGCGTGCTCAATTGTTGCGGTAGAAAGCTTGAACAATTTCAAATCATCGAAACCGGGGAATTGAAAACGCGGTGCCTCGTTCCAAGCTAATGATGCCCTCAAATCCAAGCTCAGCGACTGCATAGCTCGTAGCTTCAGAACATGCTCGGCGACTTCGCTTCCTGCATCCCATATCGACAACGTGTGAAGATGATGAAGCTGGGAAATAGGTCGTGCGACGAAGGGTGAAATTTGACGCAACAACTTAAAGTCATCGCTTTGATGTCGAATTTGCATAGTCAGGTTTTTGAGGTGAGGACACAAGGTCCCGAGAGATGAAAGGACAGAGAAAAAGGTAGAGTCGAAGGCTGAAGGAATCTCCACGTGTAAGACCAACATGGATGGTACTAGAGCCATGCGCAAAACCGGTGCAAGGATGTGTGTTCCATCAGCATGCCATGTCAATTTGCGAAGGTTTGGGAACCAAGACACAGGTGTCGAGGGACTAGACAACATTAGCATGTTGAGGGGCTCGATAATCGCCGAGGGGATGCTTTGTTGTGTTATATTGATCGAATGCACGCGGGACAAGTATTCGAAAAGAGTGTCCCACAGCTTGCTGTCAATAGGTTTCTGTAATGCCTGCGCGAATGAAGTGAGTTATTTCGGCCCATGGTCATGTTAAATCGGGAGACTCGCCACACGCCCCTCGTCAATGCTAAACAGGTCACTTGGTAAACATTTGACAAGTGGCTCCACAGACTGCAGGTCCCTCCACAGTGCGTTAAGTGCCGAGTGCTTAAATGCGCGACATGTGGATGCGAGTGCAGGAAGCGATCTGTGTTGAGTGTACGAGCTAATGGTGCATATTACTTCGAGGTTTGTCAATGCCGGGTGCATGACCAATAGAGGTGATGGGTTCAGGTTGGATTGTTCCTGTTGGAAATATGCTCAGTGTTGGAGAACAACGACTATATTCATGCTCAATGTACCTGTTGGAAATACGCTAAGGTAGGTCAATGTAAGTACAGAGCTATGTGCAAAAAGGAACAGAGACGCATACCTCAGTGTTGGAGAACAACGACTGAGGTACGCAAACACGACGGGGGTGAAGTACTTATGTAGAATAAGAACGGAGATTGAATGCGAAGTGGCGAGGTTGCCCCAATGTCTAAATGTATGTTAATCTTCCCCCATTAATGGGCTTCCAAGAAGTAAGACTTCTGGAGGCGGTACTCCAATATCCCAATACGCAAAAGACGATTTTCCGATCCTTCAACAGTTCCGTAGTCGAGAGACCATCAGAAAGGTTTGGCACAGGTGATCATGACTGGGGGCACCGGGTGAAATTGACGCGGCACCGTCACAAATCCTAGGGTCACGTACAGGCACTTTTTAAGGCACTCGTAATTGCCTTGAGGTTCTAATAGATTATAATTGTCGAAGAGCCAATTACAACCAAAGGGGAGTCCTTGTAGTAGTATTATACGAAGGTAATGTAATCGAGTTTGATCGCACATAATGTAAGTACTGTGAATTTCCAACGCAGTTATGTAGACGGTCATGCTACAATGCCCCGTTCCCTCACAACGCTGAAAGCAGTAAGAAAGCTGTTCACCAATACCCATTGCTCCATCCCTGGCTCTTTCTGATATGTCGGATATATCAGTTTCATCATATCCCACCAAGCAAGATCGACCTGGCCAAGGAGGGGGAAGAGGCCGCTGAGAATGAGAGCTACATTTAGCGGAGATTGGATGGGTGAATCTCCAAGGGAAAGGAATTCGAGGTGCTTGTTACAAAGATCACCACCGGGGCGTTTGAGGTTTATACCGTCCACCTTGGTGGTATCGATGACAAGAGAGAGCGAAGTCAGAGCAGGACAGTGCCAAAGCAGCTTTATAACTCCGTGGAAGGTGGGTACTGTGGTGCTATTGAACACGACATAGCTGCTGAATTTGAGGACTTGGAGCTTAGGCCAGGCTTTCACCAGCTGACACAAATCCTCATCTGACATGGAAATGTTGCAGACCTCGTCAATAAGTAGGTGAGTTAAATTTGGAAATGCATGCAACGGTGTGAAGACGCTCGACTCTGTGCGGACGCTTCCCGAACATCCGACGAGAGACAAGTATTGAAGCTGGACCATATCGCACCTTTCCTGGAGGACGGTGAAGAACTGGTATAGCGTCGTGGATGCACCTGCGGAGGATTTTGCAACCTGAAACGTAAAGCTGACCCTGACTTGGCTGCTTCCGACAACTTGAAGAGAACTGAAAAAGTTCGATGCGTGCTCAATTGTACGTGTAGAAAGGCCTAGCCATTTCAAACCATCAAAACCGGGCAACGAGAAACACAGCCGTCTGTTCCAAGCCGACGATGCCCTCAAGTTCAAGTCCAGTGACTGCAGAGCTCGTAGCTTCATAACGTGCTGGATGCCTTGACTTCCCAGATCCCATACCGACAACGTGTGAAGATGGTGGAGTTGAGCAATAGGTTGCGTGATGAAGGGTGAAATTTTATGTGACAAGTCGTCGGTTTCACATCGAATGCGCATAGTCATGTTCTGGAGGTGAGGACACAAAGTCCCGAGAGACGAAAGAACCGAGAGAAAGGCGGGGGAAGCTGAAAAAATCTCCACATGTAAGACCAACATGGACGGTACGAGAGCCATGCGCAGAAACTGTGCAAATATGTGTGTCCCTTCTGCATGCCATGTTAATTTGGAAAGGTTTGGAAACAGATACGCAGATGTCGAAGGACAAGACAACATTAGCACACTGAGGGGCTCTACAACTGCTGAGCAACGTTTTTGTGTTACGGTGATCGAGTGCACGCGGGACGTGTATTTGAAAAGAGTGTCCCACATCTTGCCATCAACAGGTCTCTGTAACACCTGTGCAAGTAAATTCAGTCTGGCCTTGGTCTGGCCCACGATGATCATATTGGAACTACGGTACCCACCACACGTCCCTGATCAATGCTAAACAGGTCACTTGGTAAACATTTGACAAGTGGCTCCACAGACTGCAGATCTCTCCACAAGGCATTAAGTGCTGGGTGCTCAAACTCGCGGCACGTGGACGCAAGTGCAGGAAGCGATCTGCGTTGAGTAAATGAGCTGATGGTGTGTATTATTTCGAGGTTTGCCAATGCCGGGTGCATGACCAGTGACGGAAGGTAAAGATGGGTTCAAGTCCCGTCTGATATCCAACAACTGACAAAAATGGTCGAAAAAGTGTCGGAGTGGCTGTTGAAAGAACAAAGTGATTTGGTGAACGGTACCAGCGCTCACACTAACGCTCTCCAGAACAGTACTTGTACCATCATTAGTCCGTTCTGCCGCATTACGCATGTTTGACATAGTAGCGGTGGCGAGGGTGCGGCTTAAATTGTGTGACATATTTAGAACGTTTGTTGATTCCGCACTCATGCGATGGGCCATTTCAACCGCCATGATGAACCAGGAATCCTTTCTAATGTTTTCAGCTTTATCTCACGTGAAATTAGCGAGTTCATAATAAATGCTAAGGTATGTTCCGTTTTCAATGAACCAAACTGAAAATCGATCATTTACAAAGTCACAGTCTGGCCAGAGACAGGCACACCCCTCGATCACAACGCCTAGCTCACTTTCCCCCAGATCAGATTCGCTCCAACCCGCCCCTGTACCTCGTAACATCGATGCACAAGACTCGCAACCCGGCCCCTCCAATTCGCGTATTAGAATGTTGGAGGAGGAAGTCAGGATGTTGAAGGAAGAGGTACGTTGCGTCGCACCATTTGTTTCTCTGTATTGTATGGACATATTCTGACGCATTGGATATTTCTTATTACAGCTCTCCCGTCGCCACTGTTCGCCGCCTCCACAAACACGAGTTTCGATACCATCACCTCCACCCCCACCACTCCCTCCTCCTCCCGGTGTCCGTATCCCCCTCCCTCTTCATCTAGGCGAAAGCAAGGCGATTTTTGCAAGTGCCCGCGCTGCCTTACGCCCAACAGAGGCCGCTACGACCGGGAACACAAATGATCTAGCAAGATCAGCAAGCGGTAAGGTGAGACAACCAACCGTAAACGTCCCCAACGATAAAATGGCTGCGTTCCTGAACGAGATGAGGACGGTGCGGTTGAGGAAAGTGGGGACTTTGCCTGGATCTGTATCTGAGGGGTTGAGTAAGAGCGTCAGTGACCGACCCGAGCCGAGTGGATTAAGCCGAAGTATGAGTTCGACTACTGCTGGAGTGGATGGGCGGAGAGAAGAGATGGCAAGACGTAAGTCGATAGGTGTGAAGGCGTCTGTTGGTTCAGCCCCTTTAAACCTTACTTTTGCGTCGGATGGCTCCTCGAGGTTAGCTTCTACTGCCATCGGGAGTAAAACGGCGTCGACCTCAAATTTGCATTCCGGCGCAAGAATTCCAAAACCGAAATTTACTTCAACCGCATCGAAACCATCATCCTCATCCTCATCCACTTACCCAGCCCCCTCATCAAATGCCACCCGCCCAGCCAAGCGCAAAGCAGACTTCTTAAGTGACTCGGAAGGAGGGTCTACTTCCAAACGACGTTCAGGCACCCGTGCCCGAGCACAATCAGACGCGAGCTCTTCATCGACATCGTCCAGAACACACAAATTCTTCTCTACTTCCACACATTCAAATCTCTCCATCACCGCAAACCACTCCTCACTATCGAACGAAACGGACATAACCGCTCCCTCTGTATGCTCTGATAATGAGCTCGGAGGGGCCGCGGATAGTAAGATGCCGTCGACGCCGTCTGGATCAAGGTCTGCTGCAGCTGCAGTTCACAGCGCGCATAATGAGGTTATAGAGATCGCTGATGTGGATATGGAAGACAAGAATCTCGATATCGAGCCTGCACCGATCACGCCCTCCCGCCCGCAAGGTGACATGTTCAAGAAACGCCCGCCGATGTCGCCGCTGCCTGTACCGACGCCGATGAGGGTGCGAGCGCCTGCGCGTGCCAAGGGAAGAAAATCTGTGTTAACGCCTAAGAGGACGAAGAGAGGTGCTACGCTGAAGCCGAAGCCGAAGAGCATTATGCTGCTCGATGAAGACCAGGAGGATGAGGAGCCAGATGAGCTGCCCTTACCCCCGAAGATGAAATGGCGGCGAGGCTCTGCCTAGAGTCGCAGAGACATCGACCACAGTGAATAGCAAGGGCAAACGACGACTGACATCAGACGAAGAGCTTGCGCAGACAAGGTCGTCTGATCGGCTTGTGGAGCTTGGATTAGAGAGTGAGGCGTTGTTTGGGACGGGCATTGGGAGTAAATGACGGGACTTCTAGCTGGGGGCAGGGCACTTGTGTTTGTGGGCGCAGGATATGTTCAGGGTGTCGAGGAGAATCGACTGAGTCTGCCAGTGTCGAAGATACCGCAACGGGAGGACTAGTGTGTTTTATTGTTATTTTTATTGCATTCCCTTGACTCCTGTGTTATTCTCGTACAGCCTGCACTCATGACGTCGACTCAGTCTTCTGGGATAACGCGCAGGGCCTCTGGCGTTTCCCAGAGTCATGTTCAATACCCTTCCCGAAAATAGGATATAATTGAGCAAAGTTTGAGTATACATTCTACGAACTTTCGAAGTCATTGATAGTTTCAGAATCGATTTCGTAGCGGCTTCCACGTGGAAGCCATGGCTCCGTCTCCACCAGTGACACTGATGTAGTCAAGTACGGGAAAGGTATTCATTGGATACGACGACCATGGTCCAGTATGCTCATTCTTCTGAGGAAACACATCGTTCGACGCTAATTTGAAGCTCCAAGACGCTCGTCGAATCGCCCTGTTTTAATTTTACTTCCTGATATTCAGTTCGTGTTTTAGCTCGCGTCGGTATTGGAGCACAAAACTGGGGATGACATATTGTTTCCAAGTTGAACAAGAGATGACTCTGTTAAAGTTCGAGTTTGTCAGTACTAAGAATGTAGCGGAGACTCGATGAAAAGGGGTTCTGCCCTTCAGTGCGTGCGGTAGGAATGCGAACAGGTGCCAAGGAGACTCAAAGCTTGATATTCGTGAGTTCATGCCTATCAGACCAAAAACTCAATACTACAATAGGACGACAAAGCCGTTCTATGACCATCAGCTATCTCCACATTCGAAGATAAAAGATGTGGGATGGCCCAGACTCGGTAGTGGTGAACGAAATCACCCTTTCACAGATTCCACAGTTGCGCTGTGGACATGCCAAGTCTATGGCGCAAGCTGCGATTGGAAATCGGGCACGGTGACTGCACCAGAGAGCTTTCTGCCACAACTCCTACCTCAAGCGATCACGAGGACGTCAACTCCCATTGACGCTCGAGTGTCATGCCACTGAATGGACGGAACTACAAAGCCTGCTCCAGCCATACAATTGATCAAACATCGTCTGTCTGTTGGGTTTGTCTTCAATTGCGGCTCCTTGGTGCTGGCGGACTTCCGCGGACTCGAGGAGCTCGTTACACACCACATGGAACATCTTACCGGTGGTTTTGAATCTGAGCTAGCTCTCGTTCGCTCTATCGCGCAATTACCGCTTAATGTGCGCAGCCTCAAGTTAATGGACCTATGGGCTGACGTCATGCTGTTATTTCTGCCGCATGGCCCGGTTTCCCAAATCTTGAGATCACACCAAGAGAACTAGAGTGCATCCCTTATGTGCCCCGTCTATGCCCCTGCAACCACCGTCAAGGACGAGAGGTTAGGGCCCCCAACCTCTTGTCCTTGCCGGGGGTTGCAGGATTCATGGGGATTGATGAGAGAGTGGAAATTTCTTTCGTGCACGCCAAACTTCAATCCTTGCGCATATCTGGGCATTTGCGTCTGCCAAGTTGGACCGGAAGTTTTGGACAATTTGATCGTATCACACTCCCCGATCTACGCGCGGTCGAAGTTCGCAATTCAACACAATGGCCCCATGAAGAGTTCAAGACGTTTATGACATGGTCACAGTGTCCCCTGGAGAGGTGATAGAGTGCTGATAACAGACCAGCAGCGAGCAGAATATGTTACCCTTTTCCTTCCCTCAAATTAGTAGTAGACCCTACGTGTCCAGGGATTTACGTTTGACTTACAGATGCTTACTATGTACATATTTCACCCAATTACAGGCATATCTGCGGACGTCGACAACACTTTCTCCCAAACCGACTGTTATATAGCAACAAAAGGTGTCGTTTTCCACTCGTCTTCTCTCGCGGTGCCTTGACCCGGGACACGATGAGCTGTCGTGTTTGATATACTTTTATCTGTTGATCAGGTAGTCGATCCACTGTATTGGTATACCCGTCGAGCATCCAAGTCATCTCCGCTATATCATCTACCTCGCTGCTTCTACGCACAACTTCTGATTGTAACGACGGTGGGACGTCGTTCATGGTCATGTCCACGAAATCTTTTCGTGCTATTTTGATCGACATGCAGTTTACGGTTCGCAACCTTCGAAGTAAAAGAAACAGTATCCGTCCAATTTCACGTTGGATTGTCGAAAGTAATCCGACGCCCCAAAACGATATTCACAAGCTGCAATAGACTGAACAATAGAGAACGAAAAAACATAAGGCTGTTGTACTGGGAACCTGATCGATGTCTGTGAATTGCCAGCTGCCACAACTACTATATACATTTGCGCGTCTCAAAAAGTGTAAATAGTTCAACCATAACCTAAAGATTAGAACAAACACATGCTTCAATGCGCTGCTCCCTCACGAAGCGGAAGCCACGAAGAAAGTCATTGACCATTGTCCACCTTCTCACATTCGAGAAACCAGAATCAACCTTCTCAAGGCGCGGGAAAAGGCCGCTGAGGATGATAGCCACTTTTACCGGGGATTTCATGGGTGATGCTCCGAGGGCGAGGTATTTGATATGATTGTTACAAAGTCCACTGCCGGGGGACTTGAGATTTATGCCGTCTAACGTCCTGGCATCGATGGCGAGAGAAAGTGAAGTCAGGGAAGGGCAGAGCCGAAGTAACCCTACTAGCCCGTGAAATGTCGGTAATGTGGTGGTATTATAAGTGTTCAATTGGAGGACTTGGAGCTTAGGCCAGGCTCTCACCAACTGGCATAGCTCCTCATCAGATGCTGAAATATTGCAAGCCTCCTCGATGACCAGCTGTGTTAAATTGCGAAATACATGCAATGATGTGAAGATGGCCAATTCTGTGGGCTCCTCCTTCCCCAATTGAATGAGGGAGAAGGATTCGAGTTTGTCGTTGTCACATTTCTCTTGAAGGATGGCAAGGAACTGGGAGAGCATCGCAGACCCATTACTAGATGACCCTGCAATTTTGGACGTGAAGTCAAAGCTGATCCCCCTGCTCCTGACGATCCGGAGTGACCTAAAGAAGTTCGAGGCATGCTCGATAGTACGGGCAGAGAGGTTCAACAATTCTAAATTCTGGAAGCCAGGAAATTGCGCTCGCGGTACAAAGTCCCAGCTTGATGATGTGGTCAAGTCCAAAGATAGTGACCGCAGAGCTGGCAGCTGCATGAGGCACTCCATGCCTTTGTGACCTAGGTCATATACCGACAAAGTGTGAAGATGGTGGAGCTGGGAAAAAGATTGTGTAATGAAGGGCGAAATTTTACGCAATGAGTCGTCCCTTGTATGTGCAACTTTCACGGTCATGCGCTGGAGATGAGGACACAAGGTTCCAAGAGATGAGAGGACAGGGAGAATGTTGGAGGAAGCTGAAATGATCTGCAGGTCCAATTCTATTAGCGAGGGTACGAAAGCCATGCGCAAGAAATCTGCAGTGGAGCGAGTTCCATTATCATGCAATGTTAATTTGCGAAGCTTTGGAAAAAAGGATGCAGGTGTCGAAGGGCAAGACAGCATTAGCAAACTGAGACACTCAGTCTTTCGACTTGTCGAACTATGATACGATTCTGTCATAGTGATGGAGTGCACGCGTGATGCGTATTTGAAAAGAGTATCCCACACCTTGCCATCAGGAGGTTTCTCCAATACCTGCGTAAATGAAGTCAGTCTGAAGCCTACAGTTATATGGAATCAGGACACTCACCAGACATCCATGGTCACGGCCAAACAGGCCACTTGGCAAACAGTTGACAAGTGGACTGAGGCCCGAATGCAGATCTTTCCAGAGGACATTGAGTGCTGGGTGCTCGAATTCACGGCATGTGGATGCAAGTGCAGGAAGTGTTCTGTGTTCCACGTATAAGCTAATTGTGCATATTACTTCGAGATTTTGTAAGGCCGGGTGCATGGCTCATAGATGTATGATAGATTTGACTTAGGAGAACACTTGCAAAATTGCATGGAAGCACTAGCACTAGTGTTCGTCGTAACGAGGGGAATCTTATTCAATTTATATTTATAGTTACAAGAATGGAAATTATCAGCACAGTACTGAGCGCTCGAACACTACGTAAGTACTCGCAATGTCTCGCATCTTGTCACCTAAAGCCACCATCCGGCTTGTCTTGTGGCGATGTCAGGATGCGATCTTGTTCCAGTGGCCATTGCAGTACCAGAGAGTAGCATTGTAGATGTATGTTAGTTGCAAGTGGTTGTTCCTGGCAGGGCTTCTGGAATTGATAATAAGAGCACACTGCAGAGCGCATAGAACATGTTTCCAAGCACTTATAATTACAAAGAATGTATGGTGAATTAAGACAACTACGCATAGTCGGAAGGTGTATCAGATGAATTCAAGCATACCATGAAAATCAGATAAGCAGTATCAAATTACGATGCTCCCGGGCCGCTCCCTTACAACACTGAAACCACGAAGGAAGCTATTGACTAACACCCATTGCTCCATCGCCAACTTCTTCTGGGGTAGTGACCTCATGGTGGGAGCCATATCCCAACAATCAAGATTGACCTGCTGGAGGCGGGGGAATAGACCACTGAGGATGAGAGCCACATCTAGCGGGGAATCGATGACTGAATTGCCAAGGGTGAGGTCTTTAAGACGATGTTCACAGCCGGGGCTTCTGAGATCAATGCCATCTAGCTTGGTGGTATCGATGACAAGAGCGAGCGAAATTAGAACGGGGCATTGCCGAAGTACACGCATTAGCCCACGGAATGTAGGTACTGTGGTATCCGAATAGACGCCGATACAGCAGCTGATTCTGAGGATTTGGAGCTTGGGCCAGGCTCCCGTTAGGTCGCATAGCTCCTCGTCAGACATTGAAACGTCAAAGCCCCTCTGGATGTCCAAATGCGTCAAATTGCTAAAAGCGCGCAATGACACCAGGAAGCCCGATTCTGTACGTATCCGCAGCATCCTGTTTGAAAATGAAACGAAATAAAAGTGTTCAAGTGTGTTATTGTCACATCGCTCTTGGAGGATGGCGAGAAACCGGGATAACATCCGGGATACATGTGCGGGGGGCTGTGCAACCTGAGGAGTGAAGTTGACCGCAAGTTTTTTGGTTCTAATGACAGTAAGTGAACTCAAGAAGTTCAAGGGGCGCTCAAATGTATTGACATCAAGACCCAAAAGACGCAAATTTTCAAAGCCTGGGAGTTGTGGCGAAGGTCCGTCCCAAGTTGACGATGAAGATGTCCTGAAGTCCAGCCTCATCGTCTGCAGAGCTCGAAGCAGCATAATGTGCTGGATTCCCTGCATTCCTAGGTCCCATACCTCCAAATTACGAAGATGGTGGAGCTGAGAAATAGCTTGAATGATGAAGGGTGAATTGTTAGAAGACGGCTCGTTGATTGCACGGTGATATCTCAAAGCCATGCTACGAAGGCGAGGACATAATGTTCCAAGAGACGAAAGGACCAAGAGAAAGGCAGGGGAAACTGACGAAATCCACATGTCTAAGGATAATAGGGAGGGCACAAAAGTCACGCGCAAGAATTCTGCAGCGCCGCGGGTAGCATCAGCATGCCATGTTAATCGACGGAGCCTGGGAAACAAGGACGCGGCCAAAGGACAAGACAGTAGTATCAAACTGAGGGGCTCGATAAACACCGAGTTGTCAGACTGTGTGACAGAGTGCACACGGGACGTGTATTTAGAAAGAGTGTCCCACATCTTGTGATCAAGAGGTTTTTGTAGTGTCTGCGTATACCGTGAACTCAGTCTAAAGCTCACGATCATATGAAACTGGGACTCACCCAATTGATGCCAAACAGGTCGCTTGGTAAACATTTGACAAGTGGCTCCACAGACTGCAAATTCCTCCAAAGGGCATTAAGTGCTGAAATTTCGAAGGCACGGCATGTGGATGCAAGTGCAGGAAGGGATTCATGTTCTGCATGTGAACAAACGGTGTCTATCACTTCGAGAATTCGTAAGGCCGGATGCATGATCAATATTTGGAGGTTGAAAGCACTAGTAGATAAGGCTCGAATTAGAGAACACTTGCCAAGTTGAACGTTCGTTCTTGTGCTGAGCTTGTCTCAGACGAGAAAAAATGGTTTCTCGTGTGGTGCTCGTCACCGAGCCTATCTGAGTTAGTAGCCACCACTAGTGGCCAAATCGATCTCAAGTAAACGTAAACCCTAACCCTACGCAGTTCGCGTGCCTCCGCGTGCTCAACATCTGAGATGCTCCGATATGCAACATGTAGCATGTATAGCAGACTACGATTTGCTGCGCAGATGTTGCTATTGCTAGTCCCCAATATCTGTCCAACTCCACTCTTGACAGGTCTGAGCACAAAGAATGCTCAATTTCAGGTTGCAAGCATTGACTCGGCTGGTAGGGGTCATAGTATTTTGGATGGCCAAATCATCCTTGTAAAGAAACATTTATCAGTGATGCTGCTCTGCCCTCTCATTCTCAGGGTTTTCCAATGTCTTCGAAATATAGCGGACTCATGAAATGCCCCTCGCGTTTCATCATTCGGTCAGTGAGCACCTCCCGCGAACCTTTGATATAACCACATCAGAAGCTTTCCCGAGTGCTCTGCTTCCGATAGAATTTAGCACTGACCGATAACCGCTGAACACGCGATGATGATCCCCGGGTTCTGATACTCACAGGGCTCAGCTGCCCACTACGCCCGACTATGCCGCGCTCGTAGTCTGTGAGGGGTTTTCTCCGTCTCAGGCGTTGCATTTGGCTCCGCATGTAACCGGCGATCATCCCCAAGCTGACAGAGAACGTTCCTGAAGGCCTGACGGGTGTCTTGCGGAGCCAGGGTTAGGGATTTGCGTGTGTGAGAAAGTGACATCGGATCGCGGATGGAGGTTAACTGTCGCCGTCGGTGAACAGACCCCCGAATTCCGCGGCACAGCGCAGCACCGAGAGTAGAATTTCTTGTATCAGATATGCAGTGAGCATGTACTACAGAGCGATGCTAGTGTAATCGGAACTGTAAAAGTAGACATACCATCACTATCGTATCGCTCGTGCATCAATCGGCAACACCTGCATCATTATCCCCTGCATCATCGGTACATGTCGGCGCCTCGGAGCACACACTCACACTCGGGAAAGGAGACGTGACGAATTAAGATAGCCCTACCAGATACGACTGAACCAGTACCTGAGGCTTGAAGGCCGGTGTACTTGTGCCTACAAATGATATACTTTACACGTCAGTTGGTTAACCGGATATCTGGAAAGGGAATTTCAGAACGGATGGGGAGGTGATGACCGGCAAGGAGACGCACTCTGCATACTATATGCAGTAGTATATAAGTAACTTGGAGACGTATTTGATGTTGAACCTGAACCTGGAGAATCAACAGATCAACGCAACGCTTTGCAATTGAGTTTTACGGACCGTATGTCCAGCACACGTCAGGAATTGCTGATGACCATCAAGAAGATCAGCGATACTTGACATGGATACTTGCGCTTGCTGTACGGCGCAACGCTGGTCCGTGCGCCGCCTGTCAATTTGTACTGCGCCCGATCGAGTGATCTTTGAGAGCACTAAGTAAAAGTATCTGTATCGTCGGTGTCAAGGATGATACAGACACATTTGCCTTGTGCCCTAAACAGCTAAAATGCTACGGGAGAGGACATTGGATAGGGACAAGAACAAGGATTAGCGGTGTCATTGCTGCACGTTACTATGCACGTTGATGCCAAAAGTCAGAACGAGCACAGCTAGGTATACTAGTTAGTAATATAATGAAAGGACTCGGAACGTATGAATACAATTGTCTTTTTGTTTCCTTCCACAGGATGACTCAGACTTTGCGCCGGCGGAGTACTAGTACGTATACGTGTAGATGACATCTGGCCAGACCTACGTGCCTGCAGGGCCCAGTGACTGATCCGCAGTTGCGGTATTCATAGTACATGAAGACGCTGAGGTACATGTGCCAATTTTCATTGCAGAAAGTCTTCGAAAGTCCGTTCGAGTCGTGGTACTGAAACTCGAAATTTCGTCAGCATGCCCCACTTGTTAAGGGCTGGGACTACTTTTTCGGAAGTATTTTCTGTAAACAGACTTAGCTCCGGAATATCCCTGGCCGCGATCCACGGAGGTATTCATAATGTAAGGCACATGTATGACTCGGATCCTGGTGCGGTGGGAGCTCGTACGTGGCCTTAGAGTCAACGTTCGGTTCTTCCGTTCGAAAAACAAGGAAAATTACTATGGCTATTACTGTAATCACCCAGCCCCATGGACCAAGCCATCTTGATCAGTCTAAATGAAATCAACTCACCATGTCACCACATGGTTCGCCAAGCTTAAGATAAACCCATTGTAAAACCACGACATCGAGAACGTATATCAGCACAACAACATATCATGTATATGTAAAAGTGGGGTAACGGTCGATATCAGCGCGTGGTCGTATGATCAATCAATCAATTGAGGATATCAGGTACATGGTCAGTTGATGAACGAATGGCTGCTTAGCTAGCGGAATTAAACAACAAAGATGTGTGTAAAAACAACAATTGAAAGAAGAAAAATTGAAAATATAGCAAGTTCGGAATTAAATGCAAAGATATTTTCCAGGAAGGGCAGATCAGAATTTCGTCGCGAAAGATTTCTATCATTATTGGCGTCACATATGATATATCCATAAACAGGAAAAATGAAGGACGGGCTTTAACTGGGATTAGCTGGCGCCCGGGAGTGCGGGGGCGTCGAGAAATCGATGGCGTTGTACGCTGGTGGAGCTTCCTCGAGGTCCCCGTGCTCTTCCACCGCACGTCGGTGATGGTGCGCTCGGGTGACGTTACGCACCCACCCTAATACCTCACCAGGATCCTTCTCTGGGCGGTTTCTACCTCGCGGCTGCTGTGCGGTTGATGGCCGCGTAGGCATCGTTGTTGATATCGGCGTTGAGACCACGTTGGATGAGTAGGTATATCGATGCCCCACAGAGGGAGAGCGAGGAATGGAAACAGGCGTTGGGGGAAGGGTACGTGCCAATGTAGGAAGGCGTTGACGTCGAGTAGGAGGTGAACTAGTAGGGGATACAGGATTTGAGGGGACGGTAGGTAGTCGGCGCCGAACCACAGATCCCGAAGAAAGAGCACGGCTTCGAGATGGGGGTGTATCACCCACACTATCCATATCACTGTCTAGCAGTGTTGGCTGGACCAGCACTCCGTCTTCCGTCACTAACCGAGAGTGCCTGCTTGTTGTGGTTGGGATGGACGATAATCGGGGTGATGATCTCGATCGGTGAAGCCATGGCTGTGATCCAGGAGGGGGGTGCCATGCAGACGGCGGCGCAGGAAGTTCTCGCCGTGTACCCGCACGTGGCGAGGGCGAAGGCTGTGATGACAGTGGAATGTAATCAGATGTTGGGACGGGCGATATTGGTCCAGATGATAGGCTAAGGGGAGCTGAATAACGGCTGTTGGTATTGATCCTTGGGACGGTTCTTTCTGAGTCATCAAAGAATGTGGATGTATAGAACCCAGTGGATGGTGCTGAACATGGAGTTGCGGGACAGCATACAGACTCAGAAGAGATGCTTGCAGAGTCCCATGCGGTACCCGGGCGTGGAGGTAGGTCAAGACCATCTGCACTATGAGGTCGTAATGATGGGTATAATGGTTCGCCATATACGATTTTACGCCATTGATTTACGGATGTAGCAGGGGGCGCTGTGCTAGAGATATCAAGTACATCTGCATCCTCATTGCAGCGAGTGTCAACTGCAGGAGTCTTGAGGGAGGGATATAGAGGTTCTCCGTACATAATTTTACGCCACTGACGTGCAGATGCAGGAGCGGATGTGGATTTAGGAAGGGATATGGAATCGGTTGCTGGGGTACTGAGTGAATTTGGATTGTGCCTTAGAGTCATCCAATCGTCGGGCTCTGTAACAAGTAGTAGAGCGGTGACGAATAGGTTATCGAGTAGGGAAAGAGATATTCCAGCGTGTTCTACTTGAGGAAGCGATTGATGGGCAGGACCAAGGTTCTCAAAAACTTTAAGTCGTGGGTTTTCGTCGTCTTGTAGGGTATCAAGAGATGCGATGACTCGTTTATTTGATGAAGTTGTGCACTTGTACTAAGTGTGAGCATAAGTGGAAATATGCATGGAAAACGAATATTACCTGATAAGTACGACCAGTTCGCTTCCACTTTAGCACATGGGGATGGTTTGGTAAGGTGAATTTGCGGGAGCTGGTGGAATAAAAAAAACAATAAGATGAGGGATACCATAAGGGAGGAAGAGGCACACTTTCCAAGGCCACCATACTTGAGGTAGCTGTCAGTGTCTTTCCAACGAGGGTCGCCCATTTGTATAATTGCACCGTGGGTATCCCTTCCCTTGCCCTTGAGAGGGAGATCCTTGGGCCAACAAATATCTGCGATTTTTACAGAAGCATCCCAAGGATCTGAACGCCATATAGTAGTTGAAGAGCCGACTGTTTCGACTGAATATAGAGGTGTTTCTGCTACAAGGTCTGTAGCAACGGAGTCTAAGAAGGAAGGAGAGGATAATTTGAGTACAAGAAGAGGTCTCTGTTGGCGTCGAGAACCCATGTCGTCGCGAATTTCAAGGCGATGCAGGTAAGGGAAGATAGCAGATGGGTTACAAGTGGAAGGACCTGGGGTAGGTCGAGGAGACTGCTTGCTCTTTGGACTTGTTACAGGATTTGATGACGAGGATGAAGGAGAGGTAGATTTAGTAGTAGGTGGAAGTGAAAGACGTTGAATGGGTGGTGGAACGAAGGGGGAGAAAGATGGTTTGTCAGGATCACCGATGGAAAGGGACATAAGCGCCCGATGCATGACGATGAAAGTGGGTTACTAACTTGAGTATCGATATGGGACACTATCACTATAAGGTCACTCGGCCCTTACCTTACACCGTGAGTTTAATCTCAGCGGCCCGTTAGTCACATCTCACACGGCACATACCGCACTTAGTACGTTGTCCGGGAGATACTGAGCGCTTTACTTTCAACTCCGATTAAAATCAATAACGTCGCGTCAACACATACAAACATCGCCAACGCGCTCTTTTCCACACGATTGCCACTCCCCTCATATCCTATTATTTCCATCATGTCTACCGAACCAAGGTGTGTCCGTTAGCACAGTTTCCCTTGCCTAATTTGATCTTCGTCTTAGTTCCCCAGCAAAAAAAGACGCGACCAATGTCATAAAGTCTCCTGATTCCAAGGGAAAAAGCAAAGCAAAGGCTCCCGTTGAGGACGTGTCTATGGAGGAGGAGGAAGAGGAAGAGGAAGAAGAAGACGAGGAAGAAGGTGACGAGGAAATGGAAGAGGTGCGACTTTCCCCGGCTCATTTTTTTCCTATGACGCTGAAACTCTCATGTCAGGAGGAAGAGGAAGATGATCATGAGGAAATTGACCCCAGGGCCATTCTTCCTCGCCGCACTCGGGGTGCACGCGTCGATTATACATCTGAGGAAGCCCTCAAAAAGGCCGGCCTCACACAGGATGATCACGATGACGACGACGATGAAGGCATGGAACATTGAGTGTCTCACGTCAAATTACTTTAATATTCTTATCGCTTTCCTATCGTCTTGGTCAATTATTTGGCAAGGGGTGTGTGTAATATTGACTGTTAGAGGCATTCATACCTTCACATCGTTTCGTCTTGAAAATCACAAAATCCAATCCTGCGTCCTTGCTTGGCACTTTGTTCGCATGTCCGAATCTGTTTACCCTCGCACGTTACTTTTCTTCAGTCACGCGCCATCGCAATGGCGGCCCTCCGAGAACTGCAAGTATTTTAGATGATTGGAATGTGCAAAAATACTAGTATTTGTATGATTGGATTTTTCTGAGACTATACGAACATGTGCCCGTATAGGCTCCCACAAAGTCAACCAAGTATTTGTGTTCTTGCTACGCGATATCTCAGTTCGGGGACGCCGATGAATTTTGAATCTCATCACTAGGCTTTTTGGCGACACGTACCAATGTTCTAGAATCGATTCATATGCTATGTATTTCCATTAATTACACCTGCTTATTCCTTTGCCTTCCCTCGTTCCCGCACCGTTCTCAACTTCTCACCACAATGACAAAGCAATCGAACCTCAACAAAGCCCAGGTTACATTTCGGTCGCCTGTGTTCGCTTTTCTTTTCCGTTCTCTGCCCAATGACGGAGTTATAAACTCCACCGATGGCCAAGACAAGCTAGTTCTTCTCGTGGCAGTCCCGATCGAACCTCTGCAGCAAAGATCAATTTCCATCTCGGTTGCCTGTCCTCACCTTTCTTTTCCGTTCCCTGCCAACGATGATGAACTCCACCGATGGTTAAGACAAAGTAGTTCCTCTTGTTGCATTCCTTATGTTGTCCAAGTTGCCGTACAACGATATAAGCAGGTATGTATTTCTTAGGTGTGTTAGGTCTGATGATTTCTTCTCAGGCATCATATGCTGCTCGCCGACCGAAAACAGGGTGAAACGCATCGAGAATATCAAACTGTGGGTTCGTATTGTGCTGGCTCTCTCTGCTATGGGTCTCCTGGTACCGACGACGGTCACAACATGGTTCTTCCATTGTATGTATATCTTACTAGTCGGGTTTTCCGAGAACAATTATTAATCGAATCTCTCAGTATAAACTAGGAAGGTGCGCAAAACCATCCAGTCCATGGCGTGAAACATAGATTTCTCGTCGTATACTGCTTAAGCCGCTGGGCGTGCTCAATTCTACAGCAAGTTGTTACGAGCAACTTTCGATTCTGATGGAAGCTCCACTAACATGGCCTTCAACTCCTCGTCATAAACCGCCGACTTGGTCAGGTACTTCTCTTGGCTGGCTTTCCAACAAGCTCCTCTAGCTTGGCTGCTAGCCAAGCCTCCTGGGAGGCCCTGACCTTTTGTAGCTTAAGCTGAATTTCTATCTTGGTGAGGCGTGCTTCCAAAGATTCAAGATATCTCATCTATGGAAGGGGTTTAGTGAAAGGGCCTCAAAAAATACCTGCATACCTGGATCTACTATATAAAGCTTGTTTTGTGCCTCGCGCGCTGAATTCGTGTGGTCCAGCAGCGGTAACTTCTGAACTGAGCTCCCCTGTTAAACAGGTTATGTAAATAGAGCGTTTTTGCTAAGTGACTTTATCTATATCTGTGATTTCTGTTGTCTTCTTTGGTGAACCCATAGCGGGCGCTTGGTCAGCAGAGTTGGTTCTTACCTGCCAAGTGTCAATTTCGTCGTCAACTTGATGTAGTTTGTAGTCTGAAAATCAGATCGGTTGAAAACGACGAAACATGACATCTGAGCGCTGAGCTCTCTAACGGACTGAGTTGCAATTGTGCATCCCAGTCTGTAAATTTGCGGACTTTGCTTGTCCGCAGCTAGTTAGCTACGTCGACTGTATCCGGAGTAGTACTCCCAGGCATTCTCATCCGAGGCCTTGGCAACTCAAACGCCAGCCAGTAAACTACGTACTCTACTCAACCACGATGGATCACAGTGCACACAACATGGGTGAAAGGTGCTACATGAACATGCTCTGGTACGTCCCACCCAACCCACCCACCCCACACTTACATCCCCATCCCCAGGAACACCCAAATCATCAACACATGCATCGTATTCAAAGAATGGCACATCCGCTCTAACCTCCAATTCTTCCTCTCCTTCCTCGCCATCGTAGCCCTAGGCATGCTCTATGAATACCTTCGAGTCTTCTCGAAGGACTTCGATAAGCGTGTCGCTGTAAAATCGAGCGGACGTAGGACGCCGCTTACTGCGAGTGGTAGGAGCTCGCCTGAACGTCATGGTGATGATGCTGAGGAGACGGGCTTGTTGAATGGGTTGAGGGTAACGAGGAAGCAGGGGTGGGTGCTGCTATATACATGTGCTTTTTTACTTCGTTTGTGCTGATTCGCTTTGCTTTGTCTTCATAGATTCGCTGTGCCTCCTCTCTATCGTGCACTGCGCGCTGTACTGTATGGAGCGAGCGTGGGCTTGTCTTTCTTTTTGATGCTTGTGTTCATGACGTACAATGTATGTCTGACTGCTTGTTTTTTGGACACTGATCGATTCGTTTGCGCACAGGCATACCTGATTTTTGCAGTTATCCTTGGCGCCGCGGTGGGACACTACATCTTGGGTGGAACTATAGAGCCAAGTGGCCCTGCTGACAAGGGGATGGCATGTCATTGATCCGCGTACATGAAGAAAGTTACTATAAATATGAATATCACTTTTGCTTCGCTTAGTCTCCATGTCTTCTTTCTATCAAGGACCGGGTCTAATGTAGACCGACCATAGATGAATGAGGCTGTTGGTACTTTCTACGCTTCATAATTTAATACCTTGCTCGCTCCAAAGTTCGAAGAAATTGTTGTACACGGATACAGCTAAGACTATGATCAATTACTTCATCTCTGTATCCTCATCCTTCTTCGCAAGCCCTTCCGCCCGAAGTAGAGCATCAATTTCTGCAGGCTTGTAGATCTTGGCTTTTGGTGCTTTAGCTGCTTCGTCATATGTGAGGACTGCAAATTCGACTATCGAGTACAAATCAGCACCATATCCAGCTAAGAAAGTAGGATGAACTTGCGCTTCTCGCTTCCGAGAGTCGTACTGTCCATCGTCTTGCTCATTACCCTCAGTACGAGCCCGATAGCCTCCTCAACGCCTAAGTCATCTTTGTATTCTTGCTTCAGTAAGCTTTGTGCCGTGCCATTATTCGCCCCGATGCATGTTGCTTTCCACCCGGAGTAGTTGCCAGATGGGTCGGAATGGTACAGTTGGAAATGGTAATGTGGGTCATAGCCTGCATATAGCAAGGAGACGCCGAAAGGACGTAGACCTAGACGACATCTTGTTAAAGCCAAGACAAACGAATTGGGGGAATAGATGAACAGACCTCCGAATTGCGTATATCCTTGCTTCATATCACATAATCGCTGTGCAAGAAGCTCAACTGGTATATCATCATTATACTGCAGAAGATGTTGTTGTGCCACAGTCCGCGCGTAGTTCACCAGCGAATTCGCATCGGACGTGATGCCTGCAACGCCTCCAATTACATTTCTGTAAAACCAAGAAATAAAGAGGCTTCCTAGGTATTCGTGGGGGTGGTGCTCACGAGTTTAATAAAAACATCTTCTCTCCACTGCCGCCATAGCCCCCACCTTCTTTCGCGCTAGAAAGATCAAGCAGTTTCCCCGTGACACGTTTCTCAGCTGCCAGGACGACTCCATCCTTCGCAAGTACACCAAGGACTGTTCCTGCATGTGAGATGGCTTCCATGGCATATTCGACTGGAATAACAGGGTTAGATTGTGAGGCATCTGCGATATTCTGATGAGCATACTTTGGTAAAGCCGGCCTGTGTATGGTGAGTAAGTCAGATCAAAGCATTCAGTTTATAATGTTAATTACGCACCTTCCGGAGAGAATATTGTTGTTCGACCTGTAAATCAATGGTTCAAGTCGATCCATATTGGATTCAGCAAGTTGTGGCTGTTAAGGTACATACTGTCATATCTTCGGGCCTGTACGAGTGATTGATGTGAGCGTTCATATGCCAATGGGACTTATTAAATGTACATACCATGGTTGATGAATCAGGGGACGAGGAGGAAGGAGCGCACTGGTGAGATGGAACTTGTCACTGACGCGTTCTCTCAGATTGAGTTGGCGTACGCGTCGGGTCAGGCGGGGGTCGCCGGCATTTGCCTATTAACTTGGACTCGACCCCTCTCGACCCTCAGTCCTGCGTTCTGTTCATCGATTTTACTTGACTTTTCACCTTTTCTTTTGCAAATTCGTGCTACTGCAGATTTGTACATCCTTTAAACACGAATAGATGCTATGCGGAAAGGCAGGGAAATCAGTGCTCTGGCTCCGAAGAACGAATCCCAACGTTTGGCACTATGTAGAATGGGAAGGTCTTCCCCGAAACATCCATAATTAAGAAGACACGACTGTCAGCTAAGTTTCCGTCTATGTGGTCTGACTGTGGAAGATTACGATTCTGCACACCTGCATAAACTTGGAATGCCGAAGAAAAAAATCATACTGGCGTGACTCCGACTCGGCGACTCCCCCACGGTACTGAATCATGATCAGTTCTACGTCTGTGATATATGGTACACGCCTGACCACACCTCCTCTTCCTCACCGGCCATCGTCATCAATCATCTCCTTATCTTGTTGAGGAATTATTTTTCCAGTCGTCTGGCTAATCAAGGAACACATAAAGTCCATCAAGGTACACAGGTATCACATCAGTCGCATCAACGCTTTGGCAACGCCATCTTGACTCGCCATGTCTCTTCCGAGCGCGTACTCCGAGGCGCCAACATATTCCAAGGACAGAGGGGGAAATCATACGAGTGTCGAGTTGGTGGAAAGCAAGCCTCTTGTTGATCGGAACATAAGCGATGCGGTATTCTTGGTGGTGATGGTACGCCTACTTCTCGCTCGCAGTTCCAAGTACTGGTATCACTCACGACATGCTCACTGCATTCTCAGGGCGTATCTGGTACAGGCAAATCTACTCTCGGTGCTGCGCTATCGAAGGCTCTTCATCTCCCATTCATCGACGGCGACGACCTGCATCCGCAATCTAATGTAGACAAGATGTCACGTGGAGAGCCTCTCACAGATGCAGATCGCCAGCCCTGGCTGGAAATCATCCGCAGAACGGCTGTCAGTAGCGTTCTGAGTCAACTTGGGGATGACCATGGGCTGTGTGTAACGAGTCCTGTGAGGGATGAAGACCAGAAACTGGGTATCATCATCGCGTGCTCGGCACTGAAGGGGAGTTACCGATCAGTGCTAAGGGGTGAAACTGTGTCGGAAGCTGAGGCATCGAAGTACTCGGGAAAACTTCCGACGTGCTTTGTTTATATGAAAGGCTCGCGGGAGGTGCTCATGGACCGTATGATGAAACGCCAGGGGCATTTCATGAAGGCTGAGATGTTAGATAGTCAGTTGAGGACGTTAGAAAGCCCTGAGAATGAAGAGGGTGTGGTGACGGTGTCGATTGAATGGTCAACTAAGGATCAAGTGCGAGAGGTGGTCAGGGCTCTCGAGGATGGAGAAGGACAATAGCATGTGGCGTCGAAGCTCTGATAAGTTGGTTTTATATAAAAACTCACAAT
Organism: Suillus cothurnatus; assembly: GCA_016758765.1. NCBI lineage: Eukaryota > Fungi > Basidiomycota > Agaricomycetes > Boletales > Suillaceae > Suillus > Suillus cothurnatus. The sequence continues at coordinate 42,850 of JABBWL010000257.1, forward strand.
AAAATGTTCTTACGGGCTTTTCCTTTCCCTTGAAAAGAAGGAACTGTGGTCTAGATCCTCATCAGCAAAAGTGGCGCAAGCTGACAAGGCCTCGGCAAATGCCGTAAGCCTGGCGAAGGGTTCCAAATATGGCTACAGACCTTACAGGCGTCGCGCCAGGCATTGCAAGCCTCACAAATTGATTATAGAGGCGAAATAAGCATTTATATAATATTCAGGCGTAACAGATGTACCAGGAAGTATTATATAATGAAAATACAACATATTTGACTATCACAGTCCATTTTAATACTCTCCATAGTCATCATAGTCCTCCTCATTGTCTGCAGCGCCCTCCCCATCCTCGGCACCAAGATCGATCTCACTATCACCATCGCCGTCATCTTCATCGCCGCCATCTTCATTGTCGTCCTCCCCATCATCCTCTATCATGCGCTCCTGCAGATCTCCATACCCGAATTCACTGCACTCATCCTCTAATTCCGAGCCTGCCGCATCCTCACCAGCTTCATCATCTGAATCTTCCTCCCCGTTGAGCCGATCCACAGGCTCCGGTGATTGACAATCCTCCAGCTCTTCCACGTCTTCAGGCTCATCCTCCTCACCCTCGTCCATATCAATGGAGTCCCTGCCGGTAGAACGGCTTTGCATATCTTCGTCTATGTCCTGGTCGGCATTGTGATGGGAAGCGTCGTCCTCGTTCATGGGAGATCCTGGCACATAGAACATCCCAGTACGTTCGCTTTCCTTCTTGAAAGGTACTGAGTCGAGGGCATCTCGGTCCTCATAGAAACTTCGTGTTGCCTCTCGAGTGGTCTTGTGTCCGACACCGCCGCCTCGAAAGCGCATAAACATATCACGATCGACAAATCTAAATCGTGGTGAGCACAAGAACATGTTTTAAAGAAAAATACGCACTGATTAACGTAATACCAACAAAAGTCTACATCGAGTTCGCGTGGCTGTCGGGCGATTGAGGGAGGAAGCAGAGAGTGCGTGAAACGATAGTTGTATGCTGGGATTAGGTGGACGGCCCGTATGACATGATGTGGGTCAATGAACCCAAATGCTTCTGCACCTACTTCGTGTGCATCAAAGAAGCCAATCCGATGCAGCCGTCGTGCAGCCCAACCAGAGTTGTGGTTTGAATCTCGGCAAAACCAACGCACCCAAAGAAAATCAATGCGCTGTGATGTTCGACTGCGAGACTGACCACCAAGATATCTCACATAGACGTGAAAAATCCCCACAATACGTGCATACCAGTATGGATGCGGTGCAAGCTCACCAGGCTGGCTCTCCTCATTCGCAAGGACCATGATATCAGCATGCACACGGGGGTTGAGTGAGTCCTGGGCCCGACGAAGGTCATATGTTGTATAATTGATGCGAAGCACCTTGTGCCTATATATCTTGTTGTCGACGATGATAAGTGAGTTGCGCTGTGCTGGGGTGAATCCTTGCTCGCTGTTGTCATCAGAACCAAGCAGCCGAGTAAGAATATGATCTTTGAGGCGCGGTAAAAAGTCCTACGTCACAAAAATTAGAGAAAAGATGTGAGAACAGGCAAGAACATGCCTTGACCGCGAGGTCCTCATGGTTCTTATGGAGCCAAGCTGTAAGGTCCCAGTGGAGGCGACGTGAATCAGAAATTTGGTACTGCGACTCTGGGGAGCACTGTGGTAGCACTTCTTGTTCAGAGAAGTTGACTATCGGATGTGAATCTGTATCCCTAGCATTTTGGGCTTTCTGTCGAAGTTTGTATAGAAGTCGTTCCCGGCGCTGTTGCTTTGCAATACCTCGTGCGAACTTGATTTTGTTGGTGCGTGCATAGAATCGCTTGACTCGACGGTGCTCTAGTTCACCCTTGTGTTCACATTGAGTCATAGTAATAACATAAATTATCAAACGAGCTCACGACTTGTGTAGAAAAGTTGTCTGTCGTTCCAAACAACCAAATAGACTTGACATAATCCCCAAGTGCGTGAAGCTTGTATGTTGACATGTTGAAAAGGCGTGTGCGAGGGCCGTCCGAAGCTGTCTTCTTTGGCGGTGCTTTTGATTTTTCCTTCTTCGAGTATGCAGGTTTGCGACGCCCACGTGCAGCTACTTCCTTTGGCAGCTCCTGAGTAACAAAAGCATCACATGTAACATCTTTGAACCGACGCAAAGCTCGCCCGAGTCTAGTAGTTGAGTTGTCGAGGAAATGCAATGTGGTTTCGGTATGCAGTCTGAGTTTTCCTAGGGCATGCCACGTTGCTAGTTCAAAGAGCAAATCCAATAGAATTTCATTGTGTTCGCCAGGCAGTAGCCCTTCGAACACAGGAATAGCGCACTGAGTCATATCAGACAAACATCAGACTTGAAACCGTGCACGAACCTGTAAAATATCCTCAAAGTCTCTTGCGGCAAGTTTTGTGAGGTTCGAAACATTGCGGTTGAATTTGCGTATCGTATCTCGGCCAAAAGTTGGAATATTGCGAAATCTTTGAGTTGGTTAGTCTGGAAAGTGATACAATCAATTCAATCCTCACCTTGCGTCAAACTGTTGAATGGCATCCCCACCAAAAGCATACATAATACGCAGCAAATGTGTGAGAGTGCCCTTCCAGACTCCTAGTTCGAATTCATGCATAAAATCGGGTACGAACATCGAGTGAAAGTCAAACCCAAAGTGAAACAAACGTGCTGAAAAAGCATTCTTAAAAGTTTGTTAACCAAACCGACTTTAGTGCACGATAAATGGTAAAACTTACTCGTGTTGGAACAAGAGATGTCGGTCCAAGTACCTTGTCAATAACTGAGCTCGCAATGTTACGCCCCTTTGTGAAAATCCAATCTCGGACCATCTCAATCATGCTCCGGCGAGCATGGTTATCCACTCGTGCGTCTCGTGTGCGTTGTAGTCTATCCAGTTTTGATCCCAGCTGATTGATCTTGTCCTTTGGGATGAGGCATCGGGGACACGGAAATTTACCGAGGAACTTAATACATGCAAGGAGAATCCTGAAATTCGAATGAGCCATTGTATGGAAGGAGGGTCATACTAGACACGTACTTTTCTGGGTAATCCGCTGCATAGGTTAAAAAACGGGGAAATACTCTACGATAGACATCATCTGCAAATCGAATGACAATACCATGCTCGTAGGCGTGCATGAATTCGTCGTCGAGTAGCAGGAGCCAGATGGCGTGCATGAGATCCCGCTTGAGATGGGTAAGGACTGCACTGGTCGCAGCTTTCCCATAGGCGTGCATATAATATTCGTGTACAACATCTGGTAACTGTATATGTTACCGTCAGAATTGACCATGATGACTCGAAATACATGCTTACCTTTGGAATATATGCCAAATGATGTGCTGCAAACTCGAGTGGCTTGTTCCGCAGGTATTTCGACTGGTTTCCGATAAACAAGTAGATAGGCCATAGTGCAGCATGACCGAATGAAGCCAGATGTGTCGAGTCTGACCACAACATGATGGCAGCGACAACCGTCTCTAGATTGCACTCCCGAGGCTGTGCCTTGATTCGCTGATGCTCCTGGAGCATGGCGTCAGCAGTGTAGACTTCGGTGATGATGCGTTCAGGGAACTCATGTTCGTCAGGGTGCCAGAAGACTTTGAAGGGAGTAGTGTGAAATGTCCTGGACGAGGTCTCTTCGTAAGCTGATTTGAGAACTTCAAGTGGCTTGCGATAATAAAGTCCTTCGATATCAAACTCGGGGGCATCTGCTTCCGACATAAATTTCTCCTTCTCCGCAGGTAGCTTAATCTTCACAGATGTCTCGCGCCACTTGTCAGATGTAAACAGACCTGAGTTTGAATCTTCGCTCGCCCTATCCATTCTCTTGACCTCCCGAGACGCAGAAAATCCTCTCAAGTCCTCGCGGTCAAAATCTTCGGCGAGCATGACCTCTTGCACTAGCCGGTCAAGGTCGGCAATAGATCTACCGGTAGATGAGTTGTAGAACCAACTCATGAGCCGAAAAGTCGTAACATTGAGGAAAGGTGCGAAGAAGGTGCGATTTACAGCGTCAACGGCAGTGCCAAAGCCTGCGTACCAGGATCGCTTATGCTCACTGGGGCCATCAGCCAGTTGGAATGTGCGAGAGTCGCAAACATCGTCAAACGACGCTATATTCTCTGGATCATAGGATGGGAAAGCTCCCAGGTATGAACGGAACACACCAAAGGTGTCCTGGTCCGTGTGTACCCAGACATCTTCATCTGATTCCATGTCGGACTCGGTACCAGAACGTGGTGAGGCGGCGTCAGTATCAGACAGAGAAGCAGCATGATTAATCTCAGTTACAGGTGGAGGAATGGGAACGGGGATGGGAAGGGCAGGAAGTTCGTCTCGGTAACTGTAAAGGCAGTTGCCGCCTGCGATTCGGAAGACCTGATGCTCGTGGTGGGGGCGGGGGCGAGGGTGAATGATGTACTGGAAATTCCTAGACAGCAGCATGAACACCCTGTATCACTCTGACAAAAGAAACATTCGCTTACATATGGCTCGGGATTCTCAAATTCTGGCTGGCTCGCCTCGTCATGCAAGGGAGTTTCTGACTGAATATGAGGCGCAGGAGGGGGCTGCGGAGCTTCGCGCTCACGGCGGGCATTCATGACATCATTTGAGACGTCTCTGAAGCCTTTACACCATCGATTCTGGTGCGATGACAAACCACGCATCGATGTGGCAGTATAGCTACAAACGGGGCACACGAATGACATGATGAGAATGGTAAAAAGGATAGTAAAGGTGAATGGCATCGCCGTGATCAGTACCAACCTATCAGCCAAAGCCCACTGAAGTGGGAGTCACAGGATCATAAGGAGTGCAATCGCTGTGTTTTATTTGAAGTCAGCCATTGATTCTGGTGCAATGGAGAACTACACACCAATGTGGCAGGTACCAACCTGTGAGCCAAAGCCCATCGAATCGGGAGTCACAGGAATCACATGGAGTGCAATCACTCTAGTTTATCTTGAAGTCCGCTCTGTCAAAGCTATTCTGGAGGATCAGCGCAGGTATGGAAGTCGTGAAGTCATGGGGTATCGTTCGATAAGCAGATGCGATTACTCATAGTACATAAGATAGGAGAAGGTAGCAAGATGTAGTAGCATGTAGTCGGAGGACAGCCTGCCGGCGAGCACCTCAAAAGCTATGTAGGAGTAGAAAGTACCGTTTCCCGAATGCGATTCGAGATTTGCATCCGGTCACGGTGCCCAGCATCCTAACCGCTCGCGAGGATTACCCTCCTTGACATGAGGAGGTTATATCTAAGGTTATACAAAGCAAGTTAAGGATGTAAAGAAGCACAGAAAGTACACATACCTCTGAAACACACCATCCACCTCCAGAATAACAAAACCCTTTGCTAGATGTAGCGCTGAGTTCATGAAGCAAGTATTTCCCCTACGCTTGTGTTAGTGGATCGATTACTATTTGACAACGAGGCATACATGTTTCCCAGACACAACTTGAGAAGCGTCAACAATCCAAACGCCATCCTCTCGGTTCTATCATGTTGTCCTCGACTGTCCTGTCTATCCCTCCACTCACTAGCTCTGCTCCCCACGATGCAAGTTTCGATGCGGGAAAGTGAGAACCGGAGAATTCGCTGGGTTCAATCTTCCAGATTCTGTAAGGAGCGTTGCTGCAAGCGGTGACGGCAGAAATGAGCGCCAGTTCGCGGGAGTGGATTTATTGGCTGACCATACCTGAAGGGACATGAAGAAGTGAATGAGGTCGAGAAGTGACACGTACCAAGCCACTAGCTCAGACCAAGCTTCTTCGGGTAAGCACTCAACGTTCAACGTCAATGTGTCCGGCTAGATTTTGCAACTGACAGGATGTGGAGAGGTTTGGGTGTAGAATCATCACTGCGCCACCATGGATGGGTGGGATCATGTGACTATTTAAAGCCCGCCGGCAAATTCCCATTAACGACATGTTACGCGTACTCGTGTCGCGTCTCTACCAAGCCACTAGCTCAGACCAAGCTTCTTCGGGTAAGCACTCAACGTTCAACATCAATGTGTCCGTTGCAACTGACAGGATGTGGAGAGGTTTGGGTGTAGAATCATCACTGCGCCACCATGGATGGGCGGGATCATGTGACTATTTAAAGCCCGCCGGCAAATTCCCATTAACGACATGTTACGCGTACTCGTGTCGCGTCTCATACATCTTTGATACTATTTATTGTCCTCAATGACTTCAACGTCCACCATCAACATGTTCGAAGACAACATTCTCATTGAGATCGATGGTGTTGCCTCTACGTGGGATACCTATTGTCTTGGCCTAAATATAGTCACTCCTGGCTCCAAGGTATTAAATAGTTTTATTTACAAGTATTACTGAACCCATGGTGATTTTATCTATTCAGCGCGTGATTTTTCGGTTCAAGGATATCGGAAGGGCCATTCGAGAGGGCTCATCTGACTCTGGCCATATGTAAGTTTGTTCATTCAATACAGTTGACTCATTATTCACTTTGAAGCTAGCGCTAATCAGGTGTCGAGCACATTCGAGGCTGACAAGGTCAAGACAGAACCTGATTTAGTCGAGACTTCTGTAAAGTTCGAGGAGGACGACAAGGATTCCATGAATTCTGTGTAAGCAACCTTCCGTCTAATTACCATACTTGAATTCTGACTAACAGATTTTCAAAGGAATGTGTCTCCATGCAACCTACTCACTCGACGCTATGGCAATCCAAACGCAAGACCAACCGACCCATTTGCACCGTGGCGCTACTTGGTACGACCATTTGATCGGTCAGACATTCCATCGGAGGCCGCTAAAAGGAAGGCACTGCATCAAGATATCAAGGACTATGCATTCAAGCGTCGTAAATTCTGATTTTACACTATCACTTCAAATTACTCGCTCGTTTTTCTCGTTTTTGCACGCAGTCACTCATAACAGAATACCTTTCGCAGTCATTTGTATCAACTATCATTTGCTGTCGCCTGCTCTCGTATCACAGATACCTTTCACGTTGCTCACATCGAGTACCTCTTTCTTCTTCCACTGTACCACTATTTTGCAATGCTCTTTTGCTGATTATTGTCGTGTACTACTAAATTCAAAGTGTATCTGCTTGTCACGGTTGTCTGATGATCTTGAAACTCCGGCCATCAATATTTTGAAATTCCGACATGTGTGATAACAATCTTCTGATTTCCCCTGAGCCTTTTACCTCGCCCTATCATGTCCTCATCAGACTCTGACGCGTCGTTGTCAACCAACAGCTCCAAAACACGCACCTCTTCATCAGACTCTAACGGCACGTCATCAAAAAGTCCAGGTCCAAAAAACACACATCCTCAGCAGACTCTGATGCCTCATTGCCGACCTCCAGCTCCAAAAAACGCGTTGCAACAGATGAGATTCTTGATAATCTGACTGCCACGGGCAGACAGAAGAGGATCAAGTAAGTTTCATAGTGTTCATGCATGATCATGAGCTTACCCCTATCACGCGACTTGAGGTTGAGTGACGCGTTATCGGAATATCGCACTGCCGGGCGGAAGGCAGTTGTCACCTTAAGTCCATTTGCAAATGTGTCGCTTGCATTTCATTATGGGATGACCCTCGATAAGGGTGGTTCGTCCGGTTCAAACATGTAAGTTACCTTCAGCCTTGGTACTTAAGCTGATTCGTTTGCCAGATCTGAAGAACTACAGAGACGATTTCTCGCATTCTACAACACTATCCTCGATTTCATTCCGGGTTTCCGTGCGAACCTTGACGACCTGTCATACGACGAGCTCAAACCTTACATTACAGCGGTGAGTTGATGCATATATGCGCATATATGCACCTGACTGACTACTACACACTTATAGATCAGCAGTTCAATGAGCTCACAACGCTCCGATGACTTTTCGTCCCTGAAGTACTCAATGCTTGAGTATATTCTCGCTAACCGCAGCACTGATACCCTCCAACCTCCCATCCCAAAGTCTTCCTGCAAGTCAAACCGCGGCGTCAACCATCCCCGACTAGCGCGTGAACTTTGCCCCAAGAAATGGCTCAATGAATTCGACGAAGACACAGACCTGTAAGTACTTAGCTCATTACATGTCATGTAATTCAGTCTCTATATAGAGGGATACAACGTCTGCAAGACGGAACATGGCCTCTGCTGGCTACTAACTGGCCATCTTTTCTTTATCCAGCTGATGCTGTTTACGACACGGAGGATCCGATAATTGGCCTTTTCCGTGGACATGCAGGTATCAGGGTACATACTCCATTCACTTAACACATCGGTTCACTGATTTTTTGCAGGCATTTCAGCATCTATACTTAGGGCCTGCTGCTGCAGGATTACAAGATAATGACGACGAAGATGGCAAACATGGTGGAGGAAAGTCGAAGTGCACCATGTACGGACTAACAAAGGTAACGCCACAGTCGTGGGCCTGGGCTATGTGTGTGGTGAGTGTTTGTTGTTTCATTTGACTAGTGTACTGATTTTATAAAACTAGGCGTGGTTCTCCCTATGCAGTTGCAACTCGTACAGGCTCACCATCGGCTCATTCAACCTTGAAGAGTTCTTTTTTGCCATCGTTGAGACACTCGACGATGCTGAGGATCCGTGGGCTGTGGAAACTCTCGGATGGATCAACGAGTACGCATTTGATTTATTGTCAATGTCTACTAACAAGTATTACAGACAAGTATTCGGCAAACATGCAGCCAAGGCCATTATGGCCACTTCGGATGACGCAGACTCTGATCTTGCAAAAATGCGGGCGAAACGTGCTGCCTGAAAACAAGGGGCCTCGTCGACTGCAGCGACTAGCAATGCTGTTGCCAGTGCTCCGCCTCGTCTGCCTCCTCCAAAGCCGACCCGGAAAGAAGCAGCCCCCTCGACTGCAGCGACTACCAGTATTCCTCCCCCGAGTCAGCGTCCTGTCACTCCACCTAGTAGGTTACCGTCACCTGCTCCATCATCGCCGTTGTCACTCCTGTCTTCACCTAAACTCCCATCACCCTTGAAGCGAGACACTTCCATGGCGAAAATTGCTGAACCTGCCACCGCTGACAATGCTCCTACTACTCCCACTGATCCTCAGCCACCTCTGACTACACGACGAAAGGTAGTCCCAAAACCCAAGCCTGCAAAGCCAAAGTCGAGTGTCCGCCCCACACGTCTTGTTGCTAGCCGTGCCCAAGTTGACGTTGAAGAATCAGCACCTGTCATACCTCAGAAGAAACAGGCTGCCCCTCGTCGTGGTAGAAAGGCTGCTTAGGTATGGTTGTTTCTCGCTCATTCACTTGGTCTGATTTTAGCTCGTATTTCGCGCCCAGATTTACCCATCATTGGACTCTCCGTATGGCTCATTCCTCGCATTCGCGCTATCACGACGTCATTTCTTGCTCTCGACACGCTCTCAATCATGCTTAGATGGGTAATCGGACTCGGACTTGTATCGCTTTGTTGCATCGGCTGTGTACCTTCTTTTGTATTAATAGCAATGTGAAATCTACTGCATTCCGTCTATTGCCTTACCGTGTGATACCAGACTGGTATGAGTGTATAAGCCTGGATAAGAATACAAAGGATGGGCAGTCATTACAAGGCGCCTCAAGACCTATGAAGGCTCTAATTCTGACTCCTTCAAACAGCCTTGCGCCTAGCTGGCATTGGGGAGTAGTTCTCTATATGGTACATTCAGGCTCGGTGAGGTCCATCAGGCTGGGACGCTCTTGCCAAGCCTGGGAATGACTTACCAGGGTGCGCCACTTTTGCTGATGCCTTCTTCAAAGATCTGACTACCAGGGGACGGGGTTTTTTCTTCATCTGGGATTCCAGCATAAGGACAAACATTTCATGAAACTTTGCAAGTCTCCAACATTTGAAACCATCATTATATCCATCCCCAATAACATTGGCAATGCATCCAGCCTTGCAAAACCTCGAAGTGATAAACATCATTAGCTCTCACACAAAACGCGGAACCCTTCCTGCACTTGCCTCCACATGCCGAGCGTTTCAGCACCCAGCACTTAATGTTCTTTGGAGGGATTTGCAATCCGTGGAGACTCTTACCAGATGTATGCCAGGTGACCTGTTTACCATCGAGCAAGGACGCATGGTTAGTATTCAGTGTCTAGTAAGTTCAGAATACTAATACTGAATTCACTTGCGCAGGTACTACAGAAACCTCCTGACGACAAGATGTGGGATGCTCTTTGTAGATACACGTCCCGTGTCCACTCGATCACACAGCAATACAACTCGGCGTCTATGGAAGCCCTTAGCTCGATATTGTTGTCTTGTCCATTGGCACCCGCATCTTTGTTTCCCAACCTCCGTCAATTAACATGGGTGGCCGATGGAACCTGCGGCGTGGTAGATTTCTTGCGCATGGCTTTTGTGCCCACCCTGCTAGTCTTGGACGTAGTGATTTATTCAACTTCCCCTGCTTTTCTCTCAGTCCTTTCGTCTCTTGGGACTTTGTGTCCCCGCCTCCAGAGCATGACTTTATCATATTACCCTCTAGCCGACCGGTTGGTTAATAAATTTTCACCCTTCATCATAAAACCTATCTCCAAGCTCCACCATCTTCGTGCATTGGAGGTATGGGACCTAGGAGACCAGGGTATACGGCACATCATGGAACTACAAGCTTTGCAGTCGCTGACGCTGAACTTGACGGTGTCGTCAACTTGGGAAAAACGGTCGCATTTGCAACTCCCCGGCTTTCGTGATTTGCATTCTTTGACCCTTTCTATCAATAAATTCGAGCATGCTTGTAACTTCTTGGCTGCTCTCGAAGTTGTCAGGAGCAGAGACATAAAGATATTCTTCTGCCCACAGTCTCAGGCTGCCGCACGTGGATCTACAATGCTATCCCAGTTTCTCGATAAGCTCCAGTGCTTCTCTCTCCTTGGATACTTGAGGATTGCTCTCACAGTGGCATCGGGTGTTTTCACGTCATTTCACACATTTCGCAATATAACCCAGCTGGACATCCAGGAGGTCTGTGACGTTTCAGTGTCTGACATGGAGCTATGCCAACTGGTAAGAGCCTGGCCCAAGCTTCAAATCCTCAAATTCAGCCGTTATGTCACCATCGATACTGCCACAGTAGTGCCTACATTCCATGGGTTAATAGGTTTGCTTCGGCTCTGCCCCGCTCTAACTTCGCTCGCTCTCGTCATCGATACCACCAAGTTGGACGATATAGATCTCATAAACCCCAGCGGTGGATGCTTTAACACGTGTCTTAACAACCTCGCCCTCGGAAATTCATTGATCGATTCTCCGGTCAATGTAGCACTCATCCTCAGCGGCCTCCTCCCCCGCCTCGACCGGGTTAATCTTGACTGCTGGAATATCATCCGAATATACGATCCATCACAGGGGATACAAGCGAGGAAGGAGTGGGAATCAGTCAATAGCATTCTTCGTGGCTTCGGTGTTTTAAGAGAGCGGCGCATTGAAGCTTGATGGAGTTGTCTGGTGAGTATACTACACCTTTTGACTATGTCTTGATTGTACACCTACAATACGCGCGCAGTTGTGTGTTAAAACTATCGTACATCATTTGTACTTACACCGATGACACGCGCTGCGTCTGCTCTGCCGTCTCTTTCTCTTATTATACGTACTACTGGGTTCTGCAACATAAGCGTCAAGTAACATGTATAGCTATAGTACCACTGCGGAGGTTGTAGGCTGGACAGTAGGGCAGGATCAGGTAGCGCGATTTTTTTTTCAAGTATCAATGTAAAAAAAACACTAGTCTGACAACGGATGTCAATTTTTGTGATTCACGACTGGTCATTGCCAGTAGTCAGTCTCTGAGCTCATTATGGCGAACACTGACTGAATACTACATGTCGTGGTGCTACTGGCTATGTATCCAATATATCTTCTGGATATAGGGCCTATCCACAGGATACTCTGGCATTATCGCTATAGCGAAATTGCACATCGTGCTCGAGCTTGAGGGTGCCAGGAGTACGGGGGACGGCGTCATGAGGATGGTAGCCGTGGTAGCGGCAGTATACAGACATAGCACGATATCTGCACTGAGGGTGGTACTAGCAAGAGGTGGTGAGCAAAGAACTCGAAGCAAAGTCAAAGCCCAAGACAGCACCGACTTGGCGCAGGCACGAAGCTGTGCTGATGACCGAAGGAATAGAAAGTTCTCCAAATCGAAGCCACTCGACCGACTAGAGCAGCCAAATCAAGGCGGGGAAGAGGATTTTTTGAATTAGGGATCCTGCTTTGGTCGATCGGCAAAACACTGAACCTAATGGTTTTTATTTCTCAGTGTCAAAGTTACAGGAAGGGAATACCCATGTATACTTAGTGTCGAGTTGCAGCAGCCATAAGCACAAAACGTTTGATCTCGCGGAACCAATTCGCGTCTACCCCACGTGCATGCTCCACCTGAGCGTCACCTGCATTCCAAATCACTTGAGTGATACAACAATTCTAGTTTGCGGGAAAGCCCAGCGTTGGTTGCCTTGACAGTGAACGAAAGATCTATCTGTTCATCCTCACTGGCATGAGGTTCAACTTCCAGTAGATATGATATAGCAGCGTGTGATAATGATGCGGGTCCTCAGTGTTGTCTGAATCGGCTAGTGCTGGCTGATTTGCAATTCGATAACGAAAACGAAGTTTCGATGTGGGCGCTTGTAGTAGCTGAGTTTTTATCGTCACCCCGATCAATGTCTATAAAGTTTGGAGCACTCAAAGGCGCGTGCATCGAGACAAAAGCCAACACGGATTGGGAGATGAGAATAGCCCTTTGGAGCGCTAACTGATTTGGTATTGGGGGCAGACGTTGGGTCTGAAGGAGAAGCAATACCAACCAAGAAAAACATGCAACTCACAACGGTAGCATCTCCTTCGGACAAACTTAGAGATGCGATTGAAGAGCGAGAAATGTGATTGCAAAGATGACCTGAAAGGAAGACAATTAAGAAGTGGGGCGGACCGTGTTGCTGAGCATAAGAGTCCACAATGGTGTCTAAAATCCATGCGCGATCATTTTTAATAGAAGACGATATGGACAGAGGCAAAATACTTCAAGAAACAAGGGATCCACCTGCCCTGCGAAAAAACTATGTCTGGATGCACGCCTTGAGTAGGAGCTCCGTGGCACTGCCAATGCGGAAGGCGTAACCAGGCATAGGTGGAAAACCTTGCAAGGTCCAGACGTTGTGGCAGCAAGAAATGAAGTCCTGACACATCAGTGGAGACCAACCCGTCAACGTGCGATATACAAAGAGAGGAGCGTTCGCAGGAACATTGGTATTAACGATGGTATGCTGTTCGAGCGCAGCTAGAGATATACTATGAGGATTTGCGGTGACAGCTGGTGGCACCCTCTGTTTTTGTTGTCTTGATCCAAGGAATGCAAAGGGCGGCTGTGCGAGACGAGTTGAGAAGAATGAAAACGGCAAGAGGGAGAACTGAACGAGACGAGCTTGATTGGATCGAAAAGGTTGGGGTCCGGTATGACGAGCTTGCCCGAGCTGCGAGAGAGAGAGAGGGGGGGGGGGGGGGGGGGGGGCAGTCAGGAAGACATAACAAGGAGTCGATTCCCTCTTGCAAGCATCAGCGACAGTCCTACTGAAGACTCATAAGAAATGTTTCATATCAGCCACATAGTGTGCTAAACAAACAAAGACTGAAATAAAACTCCCGTCATTGCTCGGTCTCGCTACGACAATTACGCGTCCTGTAGAACAGCGCGCGCGCGTAGATGCTGAGTGAATGGGGATGTGCATTAGGTTTATCTAGAATCAGCTAAATATATGAAAAGCGGATATAAGTAATCACGAAAAAGGTTAACTCAATCCCGCGTTCCCTTGTGCTGAATCTGAAGGAGGCGTTGAATCTTCTTTCACGACGCGCATCTCCGCCTCTATACGTTCCCGAGCACGCACGACTTTTGACTGGAGGTAATGAGAGTGTGTAGGTGGGGCAGGCTGTTTTCCCGCTCTTGCACCAGTTGTCGGTGGGTCTGGGGCCGGCCGGGGACCATTCATTTTGAATAAATGTTCGTAATTCTAGCATAGAGGTCAGTATGCCATGCAGTCAACAAAAGTCGACAAAGCAGTATGAATTCACCTTCAACACATTCTCAAGGGCTTCTCCTTGCTTCAAATTCAGAATGAGATGGGCCTCGTCCAGTGTCATACGGTGTTCTCGGGTGAGTTTATCCGTCAAAGAACCAGAGGTAGCATTCCGAACGCCCGTAACGTCTGATCCTATTGCACCTTGCGGGGAGTGCTTTGCATCTGCAATTGACGAAACGAAAGATGTGAACACCGGAATCATCAAGTATGAAAATGCTAGAGTACGCACTTTTGGCCGCCTGCTTTCCTGCTTCAAATAGTGCCTTTCCGAAAATTTGAGCACCTGTGACGAGAATTTGTATAATGATTTTTGGGGCCGACTAAGGTAACCGTCAGTCCACAGATCCGGCCTAAGAGCAACGACTCACCATCCCAAATTTCGGACTCTGCGAGTCGCGACTGCTGCGGTGGACAAAAATAAATGACTTTGAAAATGTATTACGGTTTTGGAGCTTTACATGAATCTTCGTGAGTCGTGAGCAAGGTCTGGTAGCGAGACCAAAGCCCAACAAACTGAACAAACTCTTGAATAAGCTTGAATTTTGACCACAACCTTGTGACTTGAAGCTACATTCTTATTTTAGCTTGTTCCTTCATTTTTTTCTTGCAAACAGCTCTCATCTCAGCGGCAAATGAGCTGAGCGCAACAGTACTTAATAGGTAGACATACTTCAACCTACCACAAACACTCCTAACTCTAAGCGCCAGCCAGTCCAGCATGGATCTCATGACCGATGCAAAAGTCCCTCCCTCCGTTCTATCCCCTTGTCTGATTATACGCAGCCTTTTGCGCATGCCGTCTGCAACGTTACGAACCTACTTTCCACCACCCGTACCGGCGTCCTGTTGCTCAACACCCAGCTAATCAACGCTCAATTGGAGCAATATATGAAGATCCATTACGCCCTCGAATTCGAATTCCACTTTGGAATTCCCGTTTCCTCATCGGCGCCGCTGCGTCCGTCCTCAGATTGTTGTAGCGGAGGGTACCCTGCCACGACTATGATTGGTGTAAGGGTCAAGAAAGGCCCACGCAGCCTGCTATGCCAAGTCTAAGGACACCGTCAATGAAGAATGTTTAAATGCCTTATTTAAAAACAAAACCTAAAGTCCTTGCTCTATCCGTAATCTCCCCACAAAAGAGACACCTGCATCCAAACTTCGAGTGCTACCCACCACCGCAATCAGGGACACATGCCTTCCCTATCCGTCTCCTCTGACGAAGAAACACATTCTCAGTGTGCGAAGAAGCTCCGTACGATGGGACTTTCGTGCTTGTTAATCGCTTTTTTACTGCCCAAGGGTTCATCTAGCTCGATGGATAACGACAATTCATTTTCGCCAGCGACTGAGGCAACAACCACTCTCTACACCTGCCTTGCTCATACCCGTGCCGAAGGCGAAACCCAAGCCAAAGGAAACAGAGTAACCGAAGACGATGAAGCCAAAGCCCATCCGCCGCAACCTCATGCGAAACCCTGCAATGTTTGGTCCTGAACTCCCTTGTCCACAGGCTACTCCATCGCTTCTGTTGTGTATTCCGTTGTCGTCTCCCATCGGATTTCCTGTTGCGGTATCCTTTCCGTCTCCTGTGACTGCATGCGTAGGATCTTGTTTGGGAGTTTGAGGGCTGTGAGCTCTGTTTTATCTGGTGAGAATGGGATGGTTGCGCTTGCGCTTGGGAGTGCATTTCAGCTTGCTTGATTCCACTTTCGATGGTTTGGTACAGTTCGCGAGTTGACAAGATACAATGATACTTCATGGATAAAAATGTCTTCACGATCAAATGCGTCCCGAACAATCACCATGAGAGGGAAGCAATGGCAGTATACCGCTGGTTTACACATTTCGCTACAGTTCCTGCATTTATTTTCCTTCGTAAGCTTCTGACCATGCCTAGTTCATCATACCCCGTTATTCACCATGAGTTGTCATATCTTGAGTACAATCAGGTCAACTCAAGTTGCAATCTATTTTTGTCCAGCAGTGACCATCTGCTGCTTTGCTTTTTTCTTCAATCTCGCCTTCGTGGTCTTTGACAGTCGTCGTGTCTGTGGCGTCTGGTATCTGCAAGCTTGTCAGGTCGGATAACAATCTGCGCATAAACGTCACTCACGTCGCCTCCTTCTCATGCATTCCTGGAAGAGCCTTCCTGCACAGCGTGACTTTCATGTAAGGCGCAAGCGTAAGCTTAGGACTGTCTCTTCGTCAGCCTGAGTACCATCTTCCATACGCAAAACACGCACTGTTTTTTACCTTCCAAAGCTCTTTCTATGGTAGTCGCTCGATCTTCTCCTTCTGCAGCGATCTCACCGCGTTGCTCCCATTGTAGTTCATTGTACTGATGCAGCCCCGTCTGCAGTCCTGCCCAGACATCCAACGTTTTCAAATATTCACGCTTCAGGATCTCCACGACTGAAATCAACCGAGGGATTGTAGATTGTGCAACATCGGCCGGGGAAGTGTGCAGCGTCAATGGCTTATCAGGATTTTCCTGAACCCATGTTCTGTCAGATGAACGGTCAATGAAAGAGCCACAGAACCAACCTGGAAAAATTCCAATCCATGCTTGACCCAGCATCTGATTTTGCCCTGCCTTGTTATTCGTATCGAGTCCGACGGCGGGGCCGCAGGTTGCGAATCAGTCGTGACAGTCTCCTCGCTGTTCATGACAACTTAGAGGCGTGAGAAAATCGCGCCCAATTGTGACAAGCGCGTCACGACCGCGTCGATTTTACCTGGGTCTGAATCTAACCTAATGACTACTTCTATCTCATCACCTGCCTTGCATCATAAGAAACGGAAACACCGTGCATCCGATGCAGATCCTGATGCACCTAGGAAGAAGAAAGAGAAGCTGAAACAGAACACGGGGAAGCCTCACCCTGAGCCTTCGACAAGTGAATTCCGGGTGACGAAATCAACCATAACACTCTCTGTAGCTCCTGTATTTGCCGGTAATTTACGTGCGGGCGTGGAGGAAATGTTAGACAGCATGATAATGCGGTGCGATAGTACATCTCTTAGACAATTTTGTGATACTGAACTGAATATGGAGATATATCCCGTCCTTGTGTGGTGTTCTCTTGGCTCATTCAAATTTACATTTCCTGAGTCCGACGGCAAGCATAAATGCCGACTGTCCTTTCGCGATCTGTAATATTTCTTTCGATGCTACAGTTTGGAGCCCAAGTATAGCCATGAAACTTGGTACGCGCTTCGTTTGCCTTGCATTGTTCGAATCAAATAACACCCTCTTCAATAGTTGGAAAAATTATTCTGTATTCTCCCGATCATGTTTCGCTACTCCTCCACCGTACGTTTAATGTTTCCATACCACGACATCACATTCCACAAGATGTTTGGGAATTCGAATATGGTCCTGCGGAAAATGATCCCGAGTATGGAGAAGGAGATGCTGGAACGAAGGATGGTGATGGTGCGAAGGCGGAGGGGTGAAGCGGTACCGGAGGCGAATGGACAGTGGGTACATCGTGTGACGGGGACCAGGCTTGGCGGAACAGATGGGTATCTAGAGTTCACGGTTATTGGGTGAGCGGAAAGTCATTTTCAATGAAAGGAAGGTTGATCAACTCTGATGATAGAAAAACTGTGGCAAATGACATGCTCTCCCTTCAGGGATCAATACAGCCTGATCCCTTTTCTGAAGAACACTCTGCTACACAATCGGGCAAGAACTCCCGCAGGAAACGTGCTAAAAGCCCTTAATCCTTCATCCGCGCCTGACAAGACCACTGACGCGCTAATGCAAGCGTCCCAATGTTTTACATTCGACTCCCACATCAAGTTGTACGGGTTCATGACCATACCTTCGTCAATTTTATTCACCATAGGGGCTCATACCTAGCTGCATCAATTGATGACTGTTTTCTTCGCACTGACGAGCCTTGACGCGGCCACTGACGCGCCAGAATTCTACATCTAGAACCCATACTACTAGTTACTTCAATCAATGACTAGTTTCTTTTCCACCCTCTCTGGTCCCTTTTCGAAGCACCTCGACGTTTAACTGGTGCACATTCTTCAGCTGGCAGTGAAGGTGACATTTTAAGGGCGCAATTTCTTGTTCAGCCGGTAGCGAAGGAGCTACAACGTCGGATAACTCGTCTGCATTAGAGTTATCTCTGAACAAGGGGCTACGCTGTCAATCACACCGGTTAGAGATCTGTTGAACAGAGTAGGTAATCTTTTCTTTACTTCAAGTTCAATGTCGCTGTAATCTCCTCCCATAACCCATTCGTCAGCAATGTCGAGATACACACTCCACCGCCTGTGATGTTGACCATTATCCAGATCCCACTGCTGGTTGCCTGCAGGTCCTGCTTCTTCAGAATCTTCGAACATCCTTACTTCTAGTGTGGTCAGGCACTTGAGGTCTACGTCAGCCACATAGCTGTTGGCAGGATATTTATCATGAGATCAGCCTAAGCGATCTTCAACAGTTTGCTATTGTTCGATTCCTCGTTCCGAGCTTGGACGCGTTTTTTGAAACCACCAATCTTTCAATGAACAACGAGAGCGAAGACGTGCTCCAGAGGCATGCCACTGAGCTATTTTTCGACTTGACCGGAAGCACCGTGCGATTTTTGCTCACTCGTGAGATGAGATGTTGCTACAAAATGGTATGTTACATGCACCCACACCATCTTTGACCGCAAGATGTAGTCTATCATGGGGTATGCTTCCGCTCCACACTGGTCCAAGTCAGGACTATCAAGCAGCTTCTGAAGCAAAGCAATACATTTGGTCTGTGGAAAGATTTGGCAGATGGCTCCCCCGACCTGCACCGCATATTCGTAATTAGCCCTCGCATTGCTCTCATCCTGCACAATGTATTACTGCGTCCAGAACTGAAAGAATTTACAAAGCCGCTGTCACTCATGAGCTCCTTGCTCAACGTGGATCTCACTTGCACGGTAAACGTCGGTCTCATCTTTAACGGTCTCGTCCCTCACCTTGAGCAGGTTACATATGGTTGGCAGCGTGACTTGTTTGGCTTCAATGGACGATCGGAGTAAGTAAATGTCTTTCCTGGAGGCTTCAGCATGAAGTCGGTCAGATACGATTTGATCATAACCTACATTTTAAACTACGGGCGAACATGTAATTAGATAGCTCTAGATACACAATCCAGATCCACTGATAATGTGCCTACCATGACGAATGAAAGGAAAAACGGGAGAGACAAGTAGGACCTAATCGTCCTCGACAGCAGCAGCCGATGGTGAATCCGGCCATTCAATGGGCTCGTCATCCATGTCTAGAGGCTGAGTGTCCATCTGTACATCTGATGAGTCGGGCTGAGTTTGGCTATCTATTAGCGTGGCATCCTGGGTATCTGTATCCATAACCTGGGAGTCTGCTGTAGGGCTTCGCTTTGCGTCTTCAGCCTCGGGCGCAGCATCGATTTTCTTCTTTGCTCGCTTTTCCTTTTCTGCGGGGGGTTTCGAAGGCAAACCAAAGAGCGTAGTCTGTTTTGAGAGGTCCTTCTTATCTTTTTCTTTTTCCTTGCCTTTAGCCGCAGCCGGACCTGTTGATGACAATTAACCGATCACGAAGGAATACAGAAAATAGTGTCCCATCATTACTCACGTTTTTCCGCGACCTCGACCTTGTTAAAAAAGCTCTCACTCTTCTGGATAGGCTTGTTGAGCTCGGGTTTCCTCGCAAAAGGATTCTTCTTGAATTCTTGTCCAGTTTTCCGAGAAAAGGGGTTGTCTGCCGAAGATGATCAAAATTATACGCGCCCGGGTTGAATAGCTATGTACGCACTAGGCTTGGGCGACGGCACCACAGCATCAGACTCACCAACGGCTCGCCTCTTTACCTCGACGTCGAACGCGTTAGACGAGAGGTCGTCATCGTTGTCGTCACGTTTCCTCTTCCCTTCGGGAGACGTTGAACGAGAAGCAGGAGCCTGTGGTGCTCGCGAGCGACCCGCTCTGATCGCAATATTAGACGCAGTGAACTCCGTTTGCTCGGCGATCCCGGCAGATCTTGTCAGACCAGGTCTGTCGACCTTGGGTGGCGGATTGAAGTTCTGGAAAGGTTTTGGTCGAGCTAAGGGAGCATCCTCATAGGCAAATCCTTGTCTCGCCTCCTTCGCCTCTTCTGCCGGTGTTGCGTTCTGTTCCCGCCACAATTTAATTGCTTCTATCTTCTCCTGCAATCCAATGAGGCGGTAGAACCCTGCAAGTTGACTTGCAGCCCCAATTGAGTTTGGAAAATGTAGCCGTTTGACGAGCTCAATCACACGCGGGGCTTTGTCCGCCTTGCAAGAGGCTTGAATGAGCTTGAGCAATTGTTTGTCTAGTTCAACTTCGCGTTTATCGATGTCAGGAGACGTTAGCTCGTCGCCAAGGGCATCACGAGCAAGGTTAACGTGAATTCGTTCCCGAGCAATGCTGATAATTCGTTGTTCAGCAGGTATCATAGAAGCAGAGAAAATGCATACCGCTCTTCAATAGGCGAATCTGCGGGGTCCTGATTGCGGAATGGCAAACGGACCGGAAGCTCTTGTATAAGAGGCCGAGGGAAGCCGGGGTGTTCCTGACGACCCTTAAGATAGGGTCAGTAGCGATGGGGGGTATCGAAAGCTAAGCCGCCTACTTTGAGAATCAGACACATGAACGTGTCTTGACTCAGACCGACAGGCCAATACGACTCATCCTTGCCCTGCTTGCGCTCCAGCAAGTTGGTGTCCATGAGACGCGCCCATGCCGCACGATTCGGGCGCCGGTGATGGATCATAAGGTGTATGTAGCCAGCAGAATCATATATTGCTGGGGCCTAGCACGCCAATTGAGAAGAGTGTGTCAACGAGGATATTCACGTACCCCTTCATCTGTAGTTCCGATCCACCTCAGAGTGTGACCTTTGGGTATTGGTAGTGGCTTCTCTTGAAGAACTTGAAAGTCTTCAAAAGAAATCAGCGTGGCGACCAAGCTTTGGGATCCTAGAGGAATAGGTCTTTCGACAATATGTTGTTGGACAGGTTAAGGGTCTTACCATCAATGGTAGTTGCGCCAGGTCGGTGCACCACAAGTACGTATTCCTCGGCAGCAGCCATTGTCACATATTCACCTTCCACGCCGAGGACAATTCTTTCCATACCAGAGCCGCTCAAGAATGTCAGGTCTCCCGAACTAGTTGCGATCACAATATTCCCTTGCCCCTGAATGTCACCTCCAGACGATGAAGGATCTCTCAGAGACCGCATTGGCCTCTCACCACCTGCCGCAAGGCCAAGGACGCGCTGATCCTTTGGAAGGGCATATGTCCAGTCCCCTTGCGTGGACCAAGTACCGTAAGGTTTATATATAACTTGTGCCGGGTGATCAAGCTCAGGGGGACAAGCAAAGAGTGCACCTCGTTCACCTGTGAGGACGTCAGACTTGCTTGTGGGAGTTGCAAGAAGCTAACCAAGTGAGCCGAGGTCATATTTGAAGTGATCGGTAAAGTGGTACCCCTTGCGGGTTGATCGGTCGTGGAATTCGACATTGACGATGTGATGAGTATCCTGGTCCGTTACTTCAATGACACCAACCATATTGTACGCTATGCTGAAATAAGTATGAGTTGTGACATATCAAGAAAAGTCTCTTACCGAGGTAACGCTTTTTATTTTCCATAGGCGTTGACCCTGGTTGGAAGGCCGGTTGAGCCTTCGTGATGCTCACTGAAATACTGTCAAGTCATTGTCAACATTGATCCGGCGATATTGGCTCACCCATCTCTTTCACGAATCCGTCACCTGCACGTATCGCCTTTGCACCTTCAGGCTCATCTTCCATCCCATCACCAAGGTCGTCAATGATCCAGTCGTCGCCATATGGGTCACCCCCCTCCGCATCAGCGTGAGGTTCTTCACCCCACAATGGGGGAGTGGAATTTCGCTTTGTCGTCGTACCTTGAGCGCTGCTTGCAGCCGTTTGACGCACGGGATCAGGTGAGCCTGCTGGAATTGCATCCCGCCACCGAGAGAGGACACCTTCTGTATCTGTCCATGCTAAGAGGTTTTCTGTAGGTGAGAAAGCGATTTGAATGGTGAATGCATTTGGGGTGCCTGGGTGCCTACAACGAGTTATGGGTACGGAAGAAAAGACAATTATAAAAACTTACTTCCAAAGCACCCGCTTCGTCTGCACACTCCAAATTAATATTTCTTGCTTGCAAGCGCTGGCAAGGTATATGCCATTGGCTGAAAGCGCTAGTGCTGTTGTTGCGCCAATGGTATTTGGATCAGACAGAGATGAAGTTTTAGTCCATGTGCTCCGCGAAATCGCGACAATTTCTATTCAATCATGAGTGAGAGTTTAGTCTCAGTGCTCTGATCACTTACCGTGCGTTCGTGACGCTGCAAAGAAATACTGTCCTGAGGGGTGCCAAACGGCGGAACAATCATGCATGAATTCCGGAGACCTCGCGGGTAGTCAGCAAAAGGTCTCTGCAAATGAGGTGAATAATCCTCACTCCGGATCTACCACTTCCGGTATTACACCATCAATCACGTTCTCCACCTTGGCTTCAGTATCGGATATATTCCATACCACTATGGTCCCATCTGAGCTACTCGTTGTCTGAGGAATGAAAAGCCATGAACATTGTAGTGGCATGAATGCTATCAAAAGCTCGTACCAAAATGGTGCCCGATGGATGCCACGTTGTCTTTCGTATGCGTTTCTTATGCCCTCCTTTCAGTACTACTACATTCGTTATTTCATCCAAATCAACAATCTTCACCGAGAGTTCGCTAAAGTGCACAAGAACAGTCAGTACACGCAACAGCTAATGCATGCAGAAGCGCACTCAGAAGCGACAGCAACACGCTTGCCAGAGGGATCCACTGCTAAACACCTGATCGATACTCCAGCAGCACTCGTCACAAGTCCATTGAGCTGTGCCTTCCCAGGAATATACTTTCGCACGTCAGAGTCGTGGCCTCCAGAGAGCCAGCAGCCTTCCTGTTTTCCGGTGTCAGTTCAGACGAATCCTGGATACATGTAGAGCCACGCACGGCAGCGGCGACCGCCGTGATACCCTCATCAGCTTCATATGCAGCTTCCGGTTCTTGGTCCTCCCCTTGGTCAGTGTGCCATATTCGTACTAGGGTATCTAAGCCTCCCGTGTATGCAATCCTAGGGAAAGAAGGTTAGGTTGGCAGCTCTTTGATCTGAAACCGACTACTTACTTCCCATCACGCGAAAACGCGATGCACGTCTGCCCTTGCTGATGGGCCGAGTTGCTGATCGCCTTAGAAGTGCTTGCCATCGTCACTGGTCAAGAATTCAAAGGACAGAATATAAGGACAGAATATTGGACAGTGCTTCACGACTTGTGCAAGCACGTGACGCATTCGCGATGGTCACAATCACGTGATATTATGTGACACTGATGTTTTAATGTCATGGTCGCCACTCCCACGTACTATGGTCGACCAATTATCTATGCGTAATCCTGTGATGCTTCCCAGTCTTAATATATCAAATATATAATTATACAACAAGTACGAGCTACACAACTAGCCACAACATAGGTGATTCAAACAGGAGTCAATTATCGCCCCCAACTCCGCCTCCTTACAATGCGAAAACCACCAAGCAAGCGATTGACCAGCTTCCATTGCTCCATCACCCATGGTTTATCGGACAACATGTCCAGTGGACCACCAATCCAAAAGGCAAGATTTACCTCCGGCAGGTTGGGCAAGAGACTGCTAATGTTACGCTTTAACAATGAACCCTTCGCTCACAGTCTACAAGAGACAAGCTTAGGATTGCTAAGGTCGAGTTAGCAAATACAAGCAGTATCTACTAACTATATATACGTAGTATTAGAGCGGAGCTCTAAGTAATCGTCCAATGAGATAAAGGAATGTAAGTCGTACCATAGAAGGTGATAGAATATCGTAGAATGTATGACGTCACTAAGAAGTGTGAAAGGTGAAGATGTGACGTCGTGAAATGTGAAAGGGTGAAGATGTGAAATAGTAAAGGGAGAACCGTAACAGCTAAGGACGAGAGCCACGTCCAATGGAGAGCTAATTGGCGAGTTACCGAGGACAAGCTCTTGTAGAACGTTGTTGCGGATACCATTTCCGGGAGACTTGAGGTCTATACCATCAAGCTTCGTGGTATCAATGACAAGCGAGAGGGATACCAATTCAGGGCAAAGCCGAAGTACATTGATTAGCCCATGGAAGGTAGGCAACACAGTACTAGCGGGGTCGCAATAACAGCCGAGTCTGAATATTTTGAGCTTCGGCCATGCTTTTACAAGCTCGTTTAGTTCGCCATCGGAGATTGAGATGATACATGCTGTCTCGACATCAAAATGGGTTAAGTTGCGAAGGAGGCGAAGAGGGCCAAAGTCGCCTGGTTTGGCGTATACATTGTGAAAGGTGTTGTAAAATTGTTTGCAGAGTGTTATGGCTTCGAGAGTGTCGTTATCACATCGTTCTAGGAGCGTGGCACAGAACCCAGACATAGAATCAGATTGTTGTCCAAATTCGTTAGAAGAAAAGACGGCAGTAATATGTTTACTTCGGACGGTCCGAAGAGAACGTAAGAAGTTTGTCATATGGTTGAGTCTGATAGCTTGAAGACCCAAGAGTTCCAGATGTTCCAAAACAAGTGATTGAGGTGGTAACCCCATGCGTCGGAGAAAAGATGGTCCCACGTAAAGCCAAAGTGTCTTCAGAGACTGTAGCTGTGTAACGTGTACCATCCCTGGATCTTCTAGCTCGCACACGGTCAAAGCGGAAAGACGGTGGAGCTGACATATCGCCTGTGTCGGGAAGGGCGCAATCTCACAGTTCAATGTCGGGTCGACTACTTGAGGTAGGAAGTAAGTGAGATTAGGACATGTGGTCCCGATAGTGGACAAGATGGACATCAAGGCCGGCGAAATTGAGGTAATTCGTAGATCCAAGGAAACCAAGGAAGGTACAAATGCCATACGCAAGAACTCGATGACGAGGTCGGTTTGATCGGAATTCCAAACCAAACGTCGAAGATTTGGAAACATTGTCGAGGATGGGTAAGGGTAAGACAACATGATTATACGAATATGTTCAATAATGGGCGATGGATCTCCAGATTGTGTGATCGAGTGCACGCGGGATGCGTATTTACGAAAAGTAGCCCAGGCCTTGGTATCGATGGGCCTGTGCAGTATCTGTACGAATTACTGAGTGAAAGTCGTGTGAATATGAAATGCTTATAAGTTCTCCTCGGAAACTGAATCCCCAGAGATGCATTGGTATACAGTTGACCAACGGCACTAGGGATGGCAAATTCCTCCATAAGGCGTCAAGTGCTGGACCTTCAAATGTACGACACGTCGATACAAGGCTAGGAAGTGTGCCAAGATCGGTGTGACAGCTGATCTGGTCTAAAATTTCGGCAATGCGCAGAGCTTTATGCATGAGATTGAAATGGCAATACAGATTCAAGGGTGTGATGAAAAAGGGAGCTCCGGTACGTGAGATAGGAACACTCGGTGTGATACCTCTAATAAATGCCTGTGAGGCTGTGGTGAATTTCAGGTGATAAATGCTTACAAAAAGCAGCAGAGGCCGCCACGCACGATGGACGGATGAGGAAATGCTGGGTCTCTTTATGTAGAGGATAATGATAAATGCAGTGACATATGCCTCTTGAAGTAAAGAGGTGGAATAGCCACAATCTGCGTGGGCAGCAGATCCACAGCATGAAGGTACTGCAAAATGTGAAATGGAAGACTCATGGTCGAGTCGCCACGTCAAAACTTTTGCTGGAGTGAATTTGAATCATTTCGTCAAGTGTAGACGCCCAGAGCGGCTGTCATAGTTCATAGTTTGAGAAGTAACTGTTAACAATTGTCGAGAAGTGATTATTGTCGGGGGTAAGGTAGACCTTGCGCGCTTTCAGCAAACGTCACGTGATAAAGTGTGATAAAACGTGACAAAAGCACTGATTGTGTATAGGAAAGGTAACAGGATCAGTTTGAGAAAATCAGAGACGGATAAGTTGTAGAGAATAGCTCTAGCTACAAATCATCCGTTGCCGATTGTTTATTCATGTCGTGTTTCAAGAGAAGATGTTCAATCTTTAGTCTACAAAGCTAATCAAGGTTCCACTGAGTCCAAATTTGCCGCCGGACATGCCGTTAGTGACATCTGGAGGTCCCTTCCACCCTCTTCACTGCCAGGATGCTCAAGCGTTCATCAAAGGTGCACTCGGCCCTTGAAAACACGATTCAGAAATGAAATGGTTTCTGATGGAACTGCGCAGGTTCGCAATGAGATCACGGCACTTTATGGACACTTATCACAGAGGCTTAAACAGGAAGCAAGATGCTTGGGCAGCAAAAAGGTATCGTGGACATCGTGTTCTTCCTGATTCAATCCTGAGTGAGCTTGATGCAGCAAAGATACTATAAGTAAATTTTGTTTAGTATTTACTTAGTATGCATTGACTACATAGTGTTATGATCAAACTAGTATGCCACCTGCAAGTACAGTATCTTCACGGTATTGTTCATAATAGGAACTTTGACCGAACTTCTCGGTCTTGAAGGGATTACCCGTCCGGCCAATGTACATGTCACACCTTGGTCACAGCACGTGAGGTTTGCTGAAAGCGCGCAAGGTCTACCTTAGAACGACAATGGGATTATTGTGGCGGAAGTATGTTTGTAGATATTTGTGAGCTGATTAGGGCTATGATAGATTTGATGATGGCATTAGAAGAATCCGCCACGGTTCATTTTGTATTTTGTTGTATCTTTTGAATAACTGCTTTCTTCTGCTCTGTTATACATTCTAACAACTCACTAAAGCCCTCTACTTAAACACCAGCGACACCCCTTTTACCCGAAAATTTTATATCAATTTCTCGTATCTTTATATCAAACCTTTCGTATTCCCAACATGTCTTTCGCCGAAGTTGGTTCCGATTCCCTTAGGCCGATCCTTCTACGCTCAAGTACACCAGGTATGTGCATTTCTTCATCTTTTATATATATTTTACAGCTCACAACTTCTTTTCTTTTCCGCAGCTCCCAATGAGAAAGGTCAGCCTTTCACTTCAATATTTACAACCACCAAACTCATCCAGGGTCATATTTCATAGTACTGCTATACCTAGAGGGTATGCAAAGAGAGTCTATGGGTCTCGGATCACCTACTTCCACTCTCATTCGTAATGGCCTTCCGTCTACAAGGCGTAGCGCCTTTGGTAATGATGACAGTGCTTCCGATCTAGACTCAAACGTTCAGGATGGTCGCAAGACCGAAATGTCCATCAATGCTCATTCCGCATTTGTGAGTACCAATCACATTTAAAATTTTGGATTTTCGTCCGGCTTTCCCATGGTGTTAAACGTCGTACTGCCAGCATGAACCTGGTCCTCAGGATCCCCCAGGTCCGCGTTATGAGTCATTTGATTCTGGTCCTTCGTTTGGCAATAAAGGCCCTTTGCCTGACTTTGGGCCCAGTAGCGGAGCACCTCCCTGGAATGCTTGGGAGGTATGTCGCCATCGGGCTCACTTAATCATATCTCCAGTCCTACCCTTGTACTCACTTCATTTAGCATTCTACAGTGGCTGGCGCTGCAAGAGTACCTCTTCCAAATTCTGTCACCTCTCCGACCACTTTCAACATCAACATCGAACCTCCATCCTCACCCAGCGGTTCAAAGTCACGCAAATCTACTTCTCAAGTTAGTGGTGCCCCTTCAAAATCACGCAAGTCAGCTGCTTCCGTAGTTGAGAGCGATTCGCGGGATACCATTAGAGGCGTACGTATTTTATTGTCTTCAGCCATACAAGTGATTGATGGAGATGCTATAGCACCACAATGCTCCAAGTAAGGCGCACACAACACACAGCGCAGCACCTGATGAAGTCCCCTTGTCTCCCCGTCGATCACGAGCTGGATCGAGATCACAAGTCCCTAATGAACACCCTCCTTTACCTCCCAGCACATTGCTGAGTCCGTCAGGCCGAACCGGTCATCTTCCCCTCTCCCCGCGATCACATCGCCATGCACCAAGTGTATCGCCATCTGACTCTCCCAGTCAAGCCCCACTCAAGGCTGCTAGGATAGAGAGGGAACTCAAGGAAAAGGAAAAGATGCGCTCAGTTGTCAGCGGCGGCCCCACGAGTGACGTCGATGGAGCTGCGTCGAAACGTGGAGGTCCGCTAAGTGCTGCTGGCAGCCCAATGTCTCCCTCACATCACAACCGCCCGTTCTCCCCTTATCGTCACGCCGCCACCCAAGAACCCTTACTATTTGCTGCAACAATGCAAGTCCAGAGGCAGACATCTTCACAATCGAACGCATTGTCTCAGTTGAATGTGAATACGTCTCAGCTGGACGGCGGCGGAGGTGGCAGTAAACTATCTCATGTATCGCACCATTCCCATCACACTCATCAATCCCATGTCTCGCATCAGTCCCATCATTCGCAACACACCCATCAATCCCAGTCGCGCGCGCGCTCGCCGGCACGCATGGAAGAAGATGGCAGAACGACACCCACACCTTCTCGTCCGCATTCTCCGTCATTCTCCCTGAATCAGGCTGAGGAGGAGATGGTGGCAAAGGCACTGGCCGAACGTGGTGCTGGTAATCGCACTTCGTACGCCCCTAGTACTCTCGAACCAGAAATCATCGACTCTCACTTCCACGATATGGATCTTTGCATCTTGCTTCATCAAATGGACGATAACACCACTCATGAAGTGGTGAAGAAGGCCCTGCGGAAAGCATTGAGGCAGCGCGTCAAGAAGCTGGGCATGAAATATGACCAAGATGTGCGCTCAATTGTTTATCTCTTTTGTCAAATGAAATCTAACATCATAGCAGTCTATGCGACAGTACAGAAAGTCATTCCATGATCATGATCCTAGTGTCCATCTGGATGCAGGCTTCCAGGCGAACGCAGTGAGTTGCTCTAAATTTTTACTACATTCGAGTCTGACACCAACTCTGCAACAGCAAGAGCCACCTGAGTGGGCCAAAGAGCTTATGAGCGGAATGATAAAAGTCCAAGAGCGTCTTGAAACTCTCAGCCCTCAGTCATTGAACGCGCCCATGCCACCCCGCAGCCAACAATCATATGCCGAGTCTGCTGCTTCTCGAGAGCAATACCGAGGAGAGACTGAATATTCAGAAAACATGGATCAGTACGGGCAAACCCCGCGCACCCAAACCGTGAATATCAACACGCAGCCCACTGGCACGATTCCAGAGTCGATGTACCAAAATGAAACTGGCATCATCGGTACGTTTTCTTTTAACACGGTCGAGATGAATATCCTGATGAGTTGTAGTTGAAGAGGATGATGACATTTATGCTGATCACACCGAACTCGAGCAACGATTCGGCGCTACTACTATCACTGAGACACGGGGAGGTATGAGCGAGTTTTTGAGTGGCGATCGGGACGACTCTCCAGGTCAGCAGTTCTTGGAGGAGGAGCTGTACAAGTTACGTGTCAAACCTGGAGGAAGTCAATCAGCCATTACGCATAAGACTTGGGAAGTCGCAAGAGATGACCAAGACGAGTTCGAGGAAGGTCACGGAGCGTTCACTGAATCTGGTCTACCTGAAATTCCCGACTCGGGCAACTACACCGAGCGCCGTCAGCCTTCTCCGCCTTTACCGCCGATTCCTGGACAAGAGATCACTCGACGCGAGATGATGATGCCTTCTCAGAATTCGCAAGTTCGGAATACTGGTCACGACTACGGCGAGCTCAGTCCCCCACCATGGCAGCGCATCCACCAGCGCCTCCTTAATTGGGCTATCATATGGCCAATGAGCGAGATCGATGCAGCGCTCAACAGCACAACTCGAGGGCAGCAGGTGGATGAGGTTGCGCTGAGTATTTGGTCGACACAGACGTACAAGCGATACGTGAGAAGCCGCATGACGGATACTCCGGGCGGGCGTGTGGACAGGCTTTTCGTCCCTCCGAACATGGCAGATGCGATCAGCACTGCTGTGTTCAATGGCCGTCACGGAGATGCGTGTGGAATGCTCAGGGACCTATGGGCACCTTTTGGTTTCGAAGGTGCTCCGCGATTGATCGTCGTACTTGCGAAACATCGGTCAGATGCAGGCCATTGGGTCGTCCACAGGTTGGTCGATTGGTCGTATTTCTTTGCACTACTTAAATGAGTCCTTTTTTTATCAGATTCTCACTGCCTGATGGTGCACTAACAACATACGACTCGTATCCAGAACGCACTCTTCCCGATGGACGGGTGAGTAACCTGGTATCTTTTGTGCTCAGTAAGTACTGAGTTCTCTCACAGCCTCTTGGTTGGTGGTTCGCCATCCGAGTAGCATGGCCCGGTGCCATTTACGCAAACCCAGACCACCTCATGCAAAAGATGGTTCGCTTGCATCGTCCGATGCAGCTCAACATCGACAACTCCGTCGCCGCAGCTGGTATCTGGCGAAACGTGCTCATGGGCTCTCGCGCAGAACGCAGTCTTGACCTGGAGCGTCTCCGGGATTTGATCAATACGGAGGTGAAAAATTTAAGACAGCGAAAACAGCAAGGGAAGTTGTCGATTAGCTCGCCAAAAGCGAATTGGGAGGATGTTTAGTTTTAGTTCCTTAGATTAGATTATATATATACTGGACTCATTGATATCTTGGTTATGGTTTTGCTGCTTCGTGCTGGATCTGATGTATGTACTGTATCGTAGGATAGGTGCAGCAGGGACCTGTGTTGCTTCCATCATGCTTGTTGTAATTTTTGACTTTGGTGTTTGTGGTACTGAACGTTTAGATCATAATCTTAAATTTTGTGGACCACCAATACTATAAGGCTAAACAACTGATTCATTCATGTCCCCCGGATAGATAATATGAAGTCGTCTTCCTAACGGCAACGACTCCTCATCGGACCTGATATGAACGGTCAGTAACAGTCAGGCACCACAAAACAAATGGTCGAAAGTTTTACCTCGCCACAGTCATCATTTTAAGTTTGTCTCTGAACGAGGATATGCACACAAAGATGAGCATGCATGAACACACATGTCTTGTTCATGTGCGGTACGATACAGAGGCTACGAGATATGATGTCCTACAATACAGACATTCAATGAACATGAGAACCATGAGTAAGAATCCTCGCACCCGATATCGATCAAAGACTCATGATGGTCTCGGTGAGAGCCTTTACATGATCTACTTCATCTTGAGGTCGATTGGAGTGCGAGGTTGTAGGCCTTCCGATGGCCTGGAAAGTATGTTCGTGGGCATCGCGAGAAGTCATCTTTAATCCACATGATTTCAAAGATGAAAAAATGACGGAACAACGGTCTCCGTGATCTGATCACTGAAGGATTAGATTCCAACACACCTCATACAGTATTCGAGCATTCGAATCAAGCGCATGTCTAGCTTGGTCGATCTGTTCCCTGGAACGCTGCTTTTGTTTCTTTTTTGAAGAAGATTTGGCTGCGCTCCTGCGGCTTTCCTGGGGAACAAGAACTGCGCGTTTATTTTGAGTTTTGCTAGTCTTGCCCATGCTGCGTCTCTGGAACAAAGTCACGTCGCTTACGTCAGTGTCGTTCCTTGTCCAAGTGAATCTGATTTTCTAACCCAGCTCTCTCTGTCTCAAACTACGTTGAAAAATTCACCATTTCTTCTGCTTTCCTTGTGATTTTAAGTCTGGCTATATTGTGAACCTTGAGACTGTTCTGGATTGCCATATCATCAAATTGGACGCAGACGTTAAAGGGCGAGCAAAGCTATGGCAGACTCACCAACGCTGAGTGTTACACTCCTTGGTGCAGGTCAAGAGGTGGGAAGATCCTGCTGCGTGCTGCAGTACAGGGGTAAAACCATTGTCTGTGACACAGGAGTGCATCCTGCGTACAGCGGCATGGCTTCGCTTCCGTTTGTGGATGAACTTGATTGGAGCACAGTAGACGCGATTTTGATCACTCAGTGCGCGATACGTCCCCCAAAACTATTTGATAACTTAATTCGATCTTTAGCTTTCACCTTGATCATGCTGCTGCTCTGACCTACATCATGGAAAAGGCAGGCTATATTTTATCTCTGACCGACTTATACTTGACCAGTTATATCAGACCAACTTTAGGGATGGTAAGGGTAAGGTGTACATGACGCATCCTACGAAAGCTGTGCACAAATTCATGATGCAAGATTTTGTTCGAACGAGGTATGCCCGGCACTGATGCGAAAATAACTGACCCAATAAACAACGACAGTTCGTCGTCCTCCGATGCACTATTCACTCCCCTTGAAATGAACATGTCACTGTCATCGATCATCCCGGTCTCTGCCCATCAATTGATTACACCTTGTGCTGGAGTTTCGTTTATTCCCTATCATGCAGGCCATGTATTGGGCGCATGCATGTTTCTTATTGATATAGCTGGCCTCAAGATTCTGTACACAGGAGACTATTCTCGCGAAGAAGACCGACATCTTGTCAAGGCAGAAGTTCCCCCTGTCCGGCCGGATGTCCTCATTGTCGAAAGTACATACGGCGTTCAGAGCTTAGAAGGTCGCGATGAGAAGGAGCTGCGTTTTACGAGTCTCGTTCACTCAATTATTAGGCGTGGAGGACACGTCCTTCTACCTACTTTTGCTCTCGGACGAGCTCAGGAGCTTCTCCTTATCCTCGATGAATATTGGAAGAAGCATCCGGACCTGCACAACGTTCCCATTTATTATGCTTCTAATCTGGCACGCAAATGCATGGCTGTATATCAGACGTACATACATACAATGAACTCGAACATTCGGTCGAGGTTCGCGAAGCGAGACAATCCATTTGTATTCAAGTGCGTGGACCGTTAGCACACTCCCGGGGGTTATCCTGACCGACCTTGTCTTAGGCATATATCTAATCTTCCACAACCACGCGGTTGGGAACGGAAAATTGCAGATGGCCCGCCATGCGTCGTGTTGGCAAGTCCAGGTTTTCTTCAAACTGGACCCAGTCGTGAATTACTCGAACTCTGGGCGCCTGACTCTCGAAATGGACTCATCATTACTGGATACTCTATCGAGGGAACACTGGCTCGGGTGAGTTGTCTTACGTGTAGGATTCTACCGCGATTTGCGCGTCTCTTAATGGCAAATTTATTATCCGCACCTCGTATTTGAGTGACAAGATCTGAACTTTTTTCAAATCAGGACATCATGACTGAACCGGATGAGATTATTGGACTGAAGGGCAACACTATCCCGCGAAAAATTTCAGTCGACTATCTTTCATTTAGTGCGCACGTGGACTACTCTCAGAATTCAGAATTCATCGAGCTAGTGAAGGCTCAACATGTGGTAAGTGCCCGTGCAAATTCGGCATCCCCTTACTCAAGTCCTGTTGCTCAAGGTTCTTGTTCACGGAGAGCAAACCGCGATGGGCCGTCTCAAGGCAGCCATGACTGCAAAATTCAAGGATCGCGATGAGGATGTGAAGATCCACACCCCTCGTAACCTTGAAACTCTCGAGCTGTCCTTCCGTGGCGAACGTGTGGCAAAGGTCTCGAGGTTCAATCTTAAATGACGCGGGTTAATTGACGCAATTGCATCTAGGCGATCGGTACTTTGGCTAATAAGGCTCCTCAAGAAAACGATATCATATCAGGGTTACTTGTTTCCAAGGACTACTCCTATACCCTTCTCGATCCGCGTGATTTAAAAGACTTTGCTGGGCTATCGACCTGCACTGTCACTCAGCGACAGAGGGTAGTCCTTGGCGTGGGCTGGGAACTTGTGCGGTGGCATCTGGAAGGAATGTACGGTACTGTTGAAGAAGGTTCAGACAAAGATGGTGCGAAGGTTATTAGAGTAAGAGATATCTGATTCAAGATAGATGGAGATAGTCCACTGATAGGCCTCAACAGGTTATGGGTGCTGTCGATGTCAAACACACTGCAGAACACGAACTCACGCTTGAGTGGGACTCAAGCGCAAGTAACGACATGATTGCCGATTCTGTTTTAGCTCTTATTACGGGCATCGACAAAAGTCCTGCCTCTGTGAAATGTGGGTGATGCATTGCATAGTCTGTCGTGGATGTTGATAAGTTTGTTCAGTGACCTCACAGCAACATTCACATACTCACCACCCTCACTCGGACCATCACGAAGGTGATCAATCTATCACTAGAATTCAGCGGATTGCATGGTTTTTGGATGCCCATTTCGGTGATGTGGAGCTTCACATGCCCGAAGTTGGTGGTGAACAAGATCAAGATCAAGAACAGGGCGACAAGAGCGAGCCGGCATTGATCGTACGGATGGATGACTCAGGAGAAGCTGATGCACACATAAATCTAGTAACCTTGGTATGTATTTACGTTGACGTGTTCATTACCTTGCTCAATTGACCCATTGTAGGCGGTGTCATGTCCAAGTGACACTCTTCGAAAGCGTGTTGAAGCAGTATTGGACATGGCAATAACTACAGTGAGCTCCCTTGCGGAATCTTTCGCTACTGGGGTCAGTATGCCCGCTGAAGACGCGGACCCGAAGCAAGAAAAATCCACCTCACCAGATCATACGGATACGAAAAATGTAGAGGATACGATTACCGATGAAGCTGATATCGCTTCATGATGATTGTAATTTCGATTTTGTCTACTATAGTGTCTTCTTTGTAGTGTCGAATATTTATTAATGATGTTATACTACTACATGAGCTCAATAACATGCCACCATGCAGCGACCGACGGTCCAAAGCTAAAGTCTAAGCTGAAAGGCACTAGCAGTAACTTGAAGTAGCAACTTGCAGGTGCTTCACGGCTTTGTTATTCTTGAATGATGTTTACTCAGACTGACTGCTAATTATACTACACTAGCAACAGGATGATGTATTACTTACCCTTCTAGTTACACGGTGATCACCAATTCGCCAAACACGACGTTATTCCCAACGGTACGCATCAATATTCTAGTTCATCCGCTAGCTGCGGCCCGAAGGAATAACTTGAAGCCAAGATAACAAATAAAAACAGAAAAATCCCTTTATTCCTTGTTCTTCTCGCCAATCGGGGTATCTTGCAGGTCCCGTGGCCGACTTTCCGCAGTTGTGCCGCTGATAACGTTCCTATGGCCATTAATCTATAAAGCGGCAGTTCTGAGCTCTCAGAATATCGTCTTCGCCCCCAACCCGACCAATAGCGATTATGTCGACCATGCAGAAGGGGATGTCTTATGGTATGTTATCGGCTATTCGTTTATCGATGCCACTAATAGACTACGTACTATGAAGTTCGCCTGGGTAACTCTGGGCTCAAAGTTTCCAAGATTATTCTGGGGACAATGCAGTATGGTGTGCAGAACGTTTACCCGCGCGCATGACTAAAGTCGCCTGATTCTTCAATATAGGTACAAGCGAGTGGCAAGATTGGGTTCTTGGAGAAGAAGAAGCTGTTGTTCACATCAAGGCTGCGTGAGTGCTGTTGTCGCGTAACATCGATGCCAGAGCGTGTCTTTACCATCAATATTGAAGCTATGACGCGGGCATCAACACCTTTGACACGGCGGACGTAAGATAGAATACCTCCTCATCTTAGGCATGAATTACTTATTGATATGATCAGATGTACTCCAATGGACTTTCTGAGGTCGTACTTGGGAACGTGATCAAAAAACTCAATTTACCTCGGGATGAGATTGTAATCATGACAAAGGTCAGACCTGCAATGTATTGGTTGTTTACAGGTTTTCACAACTCAACCTCTAGGTCTATAATGTTGTTGGCCGCACCCCGGGTGAAAAGGTCTTCAGGTCAGCTGAACACCCTGATCAACTAGGCTACGTTAATCAAAGGGGTCTGAGTCGCAAGGTGTGTTGGCTCCTGTGGATTTGTTGCACTATCTGAGCTTGCACAAATAGCACATTTTCGCATCCATTAAGAAGAGTCTAGAGCGTTTGCAACTTGATTATGTCGATGTTCTGCAGTGTTTGTCATGACCCAGTATTCGGCCGAAGATTTAAGGTTGATTGATTTCCAGGTCATCGCTTTGACACAGAGACACCGATCGAAGAGACGGTATGTCAGCGCTATGCTTTGGTTTCAGTGTTTATTGACCGACCTGCATCATACTTAGATGCAAGCCCTCCATGACGTCGTGCAGGCTGGTTATGTCCGGTACATCGGCATGTCTTCATGCTGGGCCTACCAATGTACGTTTTGACATTCATTCTGTGCATCTTTCCAGTCTTACAATGCATCTTCAGTCCAAGCAATGCAAAGTAAGATCATAACTTTGTTGTGAGCGAGTCGAAATTTAACTGCATGGATATCTGTTTAGATTATGCGATTGCAAACCACCTCACACCTTTCATTTCTATGCAGAATCACCACAATTTGATCTATCGCGAAGAGGAACGAGAAATGTTCCCCACCCTCAAGGTTTGATTCATTTGTCTTTGTCTCTTTTTTGTCCCCTGATTATCATGGTAGATGTTTGGCGTTGGATGCATCCCCTGGTCACCGCTTGCCCGAGGACTGCTCACCCGTCCTCTTGGCCAGCAAACAATTCGTGGAAAGACTGACTTGTTAGTTGTCATCATCTGGATCTATTCACGAAGTATTCTTAAAGATGACGTACAGGGCCATCAACTCATACGTTCAGCATGAGTCCGACAAGGACATTATGAACCGGTGAGAACGACGTCACCCCTCGATCAAGCAGATTCTGAAGCGATACACATAGCCTTGAGGAAGTTGCGAAGAAGAAAGGTGCGACCATGGCGCAAATAGCTCTTGCTTGGTCGATGGCACAAGACATCGTCTCGGCGCCAATCGTTGGAACAACGTCTCTTAAGAACCTACAGGAACTTCTCGGTATGTGTTGCAATTAAAGAACAGACATCCTGATATGATTCTTCTTTAGGCGCCATCAATATCACTCTTACCACAGAGGAACTTAAGTACTTGGAGGAGCCTTATCAGCCAAAGTCTGTCGTTGGTCACAAATAAATGTTTTATAACAACGAAACCGTGACTGGTTCGAAAAGAACATTTTTTGGTTAGTAGATCACATTTGTAACCAAAGCTGTACGAGGCTAATACTGTATGTATATATACCATGTTACGTAGTTGCTTCTGCTTTTATCTAATGACTCGGAATATAATCGCACCGTGACATAGTGCATTCGCGCCCACGAATGGGGGGGCCTGATCAATGCTTGCAGGGTTGCATGGCATTCTTCGTTCTTAAATTATCGAATTTTGTTGTCTTCTCTCTCCCACATCGAACCAATCTAGCACCTGACAGCTGCTTACTAGGCTGACGTGGCTAGAAAACAGCAGATGGCTGGTGCATTCCAGGACTCTGGAATAGCTGCACCACTTCAGACATTGATATAACTATGTCATATCAAACACTCGGATTCAGCTCTTGTTGGTGTTGGAATAACCTATAAGCTTGCCCTGCAAATCATGCCTGTCGCTACTTTGCCGTGTTGGAATGCCGCATCGGTTCCAACCCGTTCTAAGAGTGTTTCGTCATTTTATTAAAAAAAGGTTGGTTGTTTTATACACTATCCTGACATACACCCATCTAGAAGCATTTTCAGGCACTCGTATGCAGAACTGTGCTCGCGGGCGCCATCTGTTACTATTAGATCCATGATGCCGATGGATAGGACTTCTATGTGAAAAACTCGAAGTATAATCTGACAGTAACAACTCATCCTTCATGATCGTGGCGCAGACTGACGATCTCAATGCATGAAGTTGACAACATGACGTAGCTTGATGGGGCCCGAGTGCGGACGCCTATAATAATTGATTTATGGCTGTTCCTCGAAGCCGAGTCTCTTCTGCCAGCTGCTGTCAGGCTGTCAACCTCGTCACACCATAGCCATTACCGAGGTCCGAACTATCTATATGCTGATCGGTGACTATGTTGGACCAGGATTGCCGAGTCGCGGTAGTAAATGCATCCTCAAGTGACCCTGTCTATGTTATCACGTCCTCCAGAGCTTTGCTGAATAATCAATCCAGCATGTCTGCTTTCACCGGTGCTCGCTGCTAGCCGAGACACAGCACAGTGGTGACTCGTTTTTTTTCTGATCACTGTCACGTTTGCAGCCCCAAGAACCGAAGCAACTTTGTCACTGCGGCCCCCAGCGGCCCTAGGCTACTCCAACGTTTAAATATCACTCGACTATCATTTTTCCGAGTGTTTCTTTACACTCGGCTTCCGTTTATTCTCATACTGACCGGCGTAATTTGCAGGAATGGACATCAAGTGACTACCAGCGGTGGAATTCGGGAGCCAGGTCCGACGACAACATGGAAACACTGACGTGATAACTGCTGAATTTGTGTCAGAAGAAAGCAACAGGCTTGTCAGGCATGTTAACCTTTGTTGTCGTGGGGGCAGTGAGGAATCCAACGGGGAGTATGACACTCCCATGGCGGTAAAAAAAACCTTCCCGAACACAGAATGAATCTTACATTCTCTAAGTGCTGCAAAGCTAGCTAGCTAAATTTTCTGCCCGTCCAAAAATGACGGGCGAAACCTTCACCGAAATCTTTGTGACTAATGGCAGTTAGATGGTAGGTTTGGGAGACAATGAGACTCTAGAAATGCGTGGATGAACACAAGATGTCTGAGAGTCTTTCGCGGGAGGTATGTCGTCGCGACAAGTTATACTTGTGACCGACCGCCTTATACAAACCATAGCAGGGAATGATATAATTACAAGACAGGGCGGAGACCAATGACGATCAGTTCCCGAAGTGCTGCCGGTGGGCTATTCTTCCGAAAAGCGAATCGATGTTCTGACAGTGGCGGCGAGTAGTACCAATTTTAAGGAACGCTTGCAGTTGGACCTCCTCCGTTTGAAAAGGAGGGGATCAATTTGGTGTGCTGAACACCTGACTTGCACTCTGAAGGTCGGTGGGAACTAAAGTCACGAGTCGCCACATTGGACATACTGCGCTGACGAGAAATCTAGTAACTTTGCTTTGACAGAGCCAAGAACTTCATGATACATATGATATGAAGACTGTCAGTAGGCTAAGTGATGCAGCGATGGTGAGGACAGTATTAATTGATTCCGTTGTCATATGGTCCTGCATAGATCATCCCTCGACGGCTCACACGATGTCCAGCTGTGCCAAGTTGCATCGACATTTGCCAGTGGATTGGGCGTCCTCTACTGAAAATGGCGAGAATTCGCTCCGCGTGGTCAACACCTGACCATGATTAGCGCCCAGACGTTGATACGCTAGGAGAACCGACGTCATCAAGCGGACGAGGGGGTACGTCGGCACTAAAAAAACGCTTGAATTGACCATGTTGGATGTGGCACTTACTGCCTGAACTTTTCTTGATGGAGGAAAGAAGCCCAACTGCGGATGGCGTGCTGAGCAGAGAGGAAACAACGTCCCCTCCAGGACGCCACTCCACGATTCCACTTGAAGTCATGATGCCCCTAGGGAACGAACGAAGGGAGCCGCCTAATTTTGATGGTACCATAATAGGATCGCCAAGCACAGGAATCAAGAATATGAATTTTGCGAGCTTTGTGTGACAGGGCGTAATTTGCTTGCGCCAAAGTCATGTCCAAAATGAGGCTATCTTTGACTCGGGCTGTACACTACTCCGTCCAAGTGATCTTAACTCTGTAGTGCGGGGTCATATTTTTAAGTCAGTCGGAGACATGACAGGAGAATTAGACACTACACCTAAGACATGGCACCATGGTTAGAAAGGTTCCATAGACGGATGTGATACATATCCCAAGAAATATTTATGAACGCATTAATTTCGAATGGCTCCTAATCGAGTAGCGTCCGCTGCGGACTCTTATTTGGTTGTGTCTTAGCCTGATGTTACAAGATACGATGTGATAGGTCATGAGATATCATTGCCCGATGTTCACGTATTGGAAGTTCGGATGGGCGTGACAAAGTTCTAGGAAGGTCTCAAGGGATTCGCTGGACATTTACATACCTTGGGAGAAAGTTCGTGTACCATTAAGAGGCACGATGTGCTCTTGGCGAGTTTGCAGGAGGTGTCATTGCACATGAGGTGATTTGAATAACAGTTCGAGAAAGTTCTAGCTGTGGATAATAATAGCGATGATGACACTGCACACGAACAAGTTGCCTCAAGTACTGCGCAGAGGAGATGCTTCCGTATAAATTGAGGTAGATGCGGAAGGAAGAGACCAGTGGGCGGAGGATCGATAGTGGACGGGTGCCTTCAAGACCGTTAACCGATGCTGGACTAGTACATAGTAACACTTCTCCCAGGCAGTACTAGTACTACTAGTACTGCCTGGGAGAAGTGTTAATAGCTGGGTTTACATTTGGATCGAGGTGCTCCGATATGATATGAATTACCGTGGGTCTCATGTGTGGAGTGAAGAGAAGGATTCTGTCCACGTTGACACCGGTTGCGACTGAGGTGGCTGTACTTTTATTAGCAGCCTGAAGGTGAACGTACTCTGCACATCGGAAGGAGGATCAGAGTGTTAGAAGTAATACCTTGAACTAAACACGCTTTATGACGGTACCTTGATCAGAGATCGAGAAATCGTGCATAGGCGCGCTATGATAGCGGAAGCTAATCGTTTTGATGAGTGGCCTGACCTCGACTCGGATCTTAGTGACTACTAGCGGTTATTGTACCCCGGGGACTGAGTTAGATTCAATTCATTATTTAGCTTTGCGTTCTCCATTTGAACTGAGCTCCCAATCGATATTGATTTCAAGTTCCTTCCAGCACCACTCAACATCATGGCCACTGTTTTACGCTCACCGTCTACACCGTCACCTGTACTCGCTGCCCAACACCCACCTTCATCAACCTCGGGAGTCAGTAACTCTTCTTGCTCGCTCACGCACAGTGCCAGCGTTCCAACGCGTCGTATTAGATTCGCGCCCCTCCCTGAGCCCACCGCTCAAGTTGACAATTCAAAAACCAATACCATCATGGACACCCACGCGCATGCACCATCTCCACTATCCTCCAATACCGTCAACGTCCAACACAATGCACCATCCAATCCAAAACCAAAGTCGTCCCAATTCAACTTGTTTAAACGCTCTTCCACCGACCCTGCCGCCCGACCATATGACTCCGGTGCCCCACTCTCCCGATCCACATCCACTGCCACCCCCTCTAATGGTAGCCAATCAAAATATCCCTCCGCCGCACCCCTATCTAGCTCCCAAACTTGTTCTTCCACTAACACCCTCAGCTCAGGTGGTGACCGTCACGCAATATCCCAAAACCGCTCCCTCAGCCCTTCTCACCCCACCTCCCCCTCAACGCGCTCAAAAGTCCCCACAAATGGCATGCTCATGCTCAACGGACGAGTCTACCGTTCGAAACGCCAACCGCTCACAAACCTCCTTGCAAATGTGCACGACGAACCCGAGTTTGTGGAATGGGGGTACGGCGGCATGGGTAGCGTCAAATGCAGCAGCGATTCAAAGTATTCTGTCCTCGCTAAGGGCACCCCCGCCCTACTTTCCCACGGCCACGCTCAAAAGGTCGTCGATGGCGGCCATGATGATGCTGCGAGGCAAAAGAAAGATGACGTGGGTGCATCTGATTCGGCAAGAGGCGATGGTGATGACTGGAGTGGCATGGCATGGGTTCGCAAACGGCGGCAAGAGAGAGAACGGGCCGCAAGAGGCAATACGTGCTAGTGTAAAGCGGCAGAGCTGCAAGAGCAAGCACGGGGAGGTGATGCAAAATAGGCCCATCACCTCATTGGAATCACTAATCTATATCATGGGATTTGCTATTTAAATGGTCATACTTGGAAAATGGCTCAAAAAGCCTAACTTACCTCGGGATGAGGTTGTAGTCATAGCAAAGGTCTGACCTGTTATGTATTTGTTGTTTATGGATCGTAATGAATACGCCTATATGTATGTTTATGATGCTATTGCCCGGACCCCGAATCGAATGAACAGGTCTTGAATCAAGCTTCGACTTGTCAAGTCAAGTGTGCACCCTAGGCCTGATCGATGATCGGCTAGGCTACGTCAATCAGATGGTGTTAAGTCGCAAGGTATGTTGCATGCCAGGACAGGATGGATGTCAAAACGTACATCCCCGGCACGTTAGTGGGAAGAGAATTTTTCGATTTCAGACGACGTTAACTTTAACGTTCAGGCAGCTACAAGCCAATCAATGCGTGGGAACATTTTGAAAAAAAACTGTATAGTTGATGCGTCTTAGCAATGGTCATACTAGTAATTACTAATTCATCTCTATAGTGAAGAAACCTGTGTACGATCTTTTTGGTTTCTCTGGGAGAGAAACCGAAAGGACGTCGCACACAAGTTAGAGGCGGTGTCCTTATTTCATCGCCGAACTTGATATTCAGAATCAGAATGTCTATGTTTCTCTCAAAACACCCCAGCACGTCTCCTCGAGCCCTCGATGCTACAGGTCGCTCGTCTCACAACATCTTTCACGGTATTTTCGTACCACCCGCAATATCATGAATCTGTATATGCAACAGCTGAAAAAGTTGTTAGTTACATGTGTTTTAGATGTGGTCCCGCCAAGTTAAAAAAAAAAACTCCTGCCATTATAGCGTCTTTGAGGTTCACATTGACGTGTCGATCGTGCGGTCTCGGAGGAATCTGTACATGAGTGTGATTAAGGGAGAGTTTCCGGGCCAAGGCGTAGTGCCTCCTGGCCTCGATGGGCTTTAGCCTAAGAAAAAGGTGCCGGTGAGCTGCGAGGGCGGGTGGGATCGCTTCGCTGTATCTTGGCTAATCTGCCCATTCAGGGCCCAGAGAAAAATTAGGATTCCAGCTTAAGGCACTGAATCGTGCTATCGCGCGATGGAAGGGCGAGAGGAGGTGAGGAAATGAAACAACTGTGACAACGAAGCCACTGAAAATAATTTGAACGCTTCAATGGTCGTCACAGCAAACAAGTAAGCTTAGGTGCGGGCGCCACATTTGTTGTTCGCTTAAAGACTAAATTCTAGTGTTTTTTCTGCTCGTACCTCGCTACGTAATAGAGTGGCAAACTGTCACTAAGTGAAATCGGGCCCTCGACGGTTTCTGTACGAGCGGCTGAGACTCCAGAACAATGAGCTTGAACCTGCCTAAAGGTCCGGATTTTCGAGATCAAATTTACCACCAGTTGCGCCGTACCGTACACAGGGAGGGGCTTCGAGTCCACGCGGCCGAAGAAGACATACATATGCATAATAATTGCGACCGGTAAATCGTTGGGTCCAACGGACTTACGGTATGAATAAATGACTAGTTGAACTTGTACGTATGGACACTACGAATATAAATGCTCTGAGTCTCTGACACTGAGCATTGTTGCATTTCTGTGGCTCTGATGTTGTTCAGACTATTAAGCTTCCTCACCGCGGTCACTACCTTGCTGGAGACTGGAGTGGCCTCGGATTCCAGGTGGCAATGCATTACGACCTTGAGCGACGCGAAAGTACGTTTTTTTGCTGATCATGCTGTCGATCATGCTGTTGAAAGCGCTGCATCTTCGGTCTAGCTTGTCGCAGACCGGCTGCAGCTGCATTACTATAATGCTTCCACAGGCCAGTACGACCACGGCGAGTTGTGGACTGATGCGGTATGAAGCCAGCTACATGCAACATCTTAGCCTCACACAAATATCTACCTTTAAGAATGCATTGGAGGACCTGCACAACCTGATGCTGGCAACTGGTAGTGATGACTATAAAAATGTCGCGGATACCTCGTACATAGGGAAGGCGGCCTTGGAGCCTAACACAGACTGAGCGAAATTCCTTGGCGGTAGTAACGATGATGCCCAGGTGAGAGGTTTGTCTGCCGCGTAAGAAGCGCTAGCTAAGCATTCTCGAAGTGGATCATTTTAGTGCTATGGAAAATTGCGGACTACAAGTCTGCGAGAGGTCAAGATAGTAGCGCATATATGGTAAAATTTCCCCTCTTTTTAGATCCTTCCTGATGTCGGATCACAGTCTAGTGCGGCCATAATCTATGACATGATTGCAAGGGAATGGGATGACACCTGCGGAGGTGGAGGTAGGGCTAATCACGATCATTCCCACCTGTAGCTGATCTTATCGAACTGTCTAGTGTGGTGGTCTACTGATCACACGTATAAGAATGCCATCACCAATCAACTATTTTTGCTGACTTCCGCTACTGGGTACCTGCGGACGAAGAACGAAACGTACCTTGAAAACGCGAACAAGGTGATTATTATATAGTCGTTCTCAACAATGAACGCTAACATGAAAGTTACAGGAATGGTCTTGGTGTATGTATTTTATATTCGCTCCTCAACCTGATGTTATGAGCATGTCTTCAAAGTAATCGCTTCCGGGATGCGTGGCCCAAGTGGACTGTTCAATGATGGCCTTGATTCGAAGACATGCCAGAATAATGGGCAAGTCAGTGCATCTCATTACCAATACAATACAGCATCCATATATTCCTAACCACATAACGAGCTAGACCACCTGGACCTATAACCAAGTATGTCAAGCATTTGATCGCCGTGTTGACAAGCAACTGATGCGAACCGCGCAAGGCGGTTGTCGCTTCAGGTCTTGCAGCTCTTTCTGCTGCAACGGGCAACACAAGCTTGTTAGATCAGGCTGAAGTCAGCTTGGACGCAACTATAAGATACCACGGCTCACTTACCGGCAGTGGCATACTGAGAGAGTCTTGTGACTTGGCAGTTTCTAATGATAAAGCATGCAACCACGATCAGGTACTGTTTATCCGTGAAGTATTTATACACGTACCTGATGATTTCCTACCAATAGCAAATTTTCAAGGTGGGATCCTCGGAATAAGA
Source organism: Suillus cothurnatus (assembly GCA_016758765.1). Classification (NCBI taxonomy): domain Eukaryota; kingdom Fungi; phylum Basidiomycota; class Agaricomycetes; order Boletales; family Suillaceae; genus Suillus; species Suillus cothurnatus. The sequence goes on from JABBWL010000257.1 coordinate 87,801, forward strand.
CAATTCTTAGCTGACAGGTTCCGTAGGGTATCTGGACCAAACATGTCCAGTATTACTTGGACAATGCCAGTGACATTTCTCGCGTCGCCAAATACAGCCATTTCCTTGGCTTCCAGCATTCAGGTATTTTACGCCACGCGATCAATTCCACGCACGATGTCGGATCGGTTTGGTATACCGCAGATCAAAGACAATCACAGTGGAGTCCACAGGCTTCAGTTAGTGGCCTTGAGGCCTTTATATCTGCCGCAAAGGTGTGCCAATTTTGATTACCTGTTAAACATTCAAATTCACGGGAACAGTACGGTCCATGCTAAAGCATTATTTTATTTGCAAGGGTCCATATCTACGTAGCTTGAGAACACTATATTCAAATCATCCTAGAGTAAGAGTCATCAGTATCATAAGGAAAATACCATACATAAATATTCCTAGAAGCACGCCTATATCAAAAGAAGGCCCGATCGCATATTAGCAGGAATTAATATATTTACTACCCTTCCTCCGCCATCTCCCTGCGATGGAACGGGGAAATTCTAGGTATTCCATTCGCTGGTGGTTCATCGTCTTCGGGGATCGTCTCCTCTGAGTAACCCCTCCAGTTACCAGATGCTATTGCAGGGTCACTGTCATCAGGTACCGCGACAACCAGAGCGCGTTCTAGCGCCTTTTCGCCTCTCTTCTTCAGACGCAGATTCATGGCGGATTGCAGTGAGTCGACGTAAGAATCGTACTTCACGATTTCAGTGAGCAGGAATTGCGACTTCTTCTCCCAATTAGTCTGGGCTTTCGTTGCGTTGTTTGAACGCGGTGTGTACTAAAACAGAAATCAGCTGGGCACAAGTGGGGAGATCAAAATGACAAACCAGAGCGTTCATCGGTTCTCTCAGTTCATTATGTTGCTTAAAGTCCTTCTTCAACATATGCACATATTTCTGAAGTGCCTCGAGCTGGGTTTCCTCATCATGAATGCTGGATATCGAGGGTGGAATAGGAGGCTTCCAATCATTGATTAACAATCTCTCTGACCACGGCGGATGAGCGCGGACAGTAGCGGCACTCTCTTTCCACCCGAGCTTGCTTCGGGCACTCCGCCCGCTGCGTACGCTCATCGAATCGGCGCGATCGTGTTCGGGTTTCTGGTCAGTCTGATACAGAGCGTCCATTCAAAGCATCGGTGACACGATTCCACCCATACTCCATGTTGGAGACGCCACCTGCTAATGGCTCTTTGCTGGTACGTGCCGCCCAGTAGTTACACGTCGAGACCCACTCGTTGACGAGCTCCTCTGTGCCAGCTTGGAAAAAGAATACGCCGCCATTGGCCAAGGTTAACACCATGCAGTGGGGACGCTGTCTGTTGTAGCCTGGTGGAGGTAAGGAATGGGCTAGCGAATGAGACAGCTGCACTGTGCCAACGGAGTGGGCGTTTTCCTACGAGGATTGTCAACTGACAATCGGAGAACCAAAGAAAAATATACACACCAGCCAATTACCACCACCAACGACGGCAGAGAACCCTCCACCATGGTCCCCAAACGTGAACATATTGAGCTCCCCTCTCTGAATGACCACGAAAACGTCCATCCAGTTCTTAGACTTTGCTCTCTTGCCAGCAGATTCCCAGTACTGCTTACGACAAAGCATCCCTTCCTTTGCCCATGGCGCCCCAAGAAGTGCAAGTTCTTCATCTGTGATACTAATAGTCGTCGAGCTGGATTCATGACTGCGGTAACTGCGGTCCTCGTCCTCCTGCGTTTCCCTGATGATCGTATGCGACAAATTGGACGCGAAACCAAGAGAAGGGGTGAGGAAATTACCCATAGAGCTGTGCATGCCCTACGCCAACCTGTCAGTACTCCATGTGGTCAAATATCTCGGACGCCTACCTCACGAGTTGAGGTTGCATAACTTGGTGACGGGCTGGCACGCCCATCGATACTGCTGTTGCTACTGTAGGGACTGTAGCTTGGCGTGAGTATCGATTGAATACCCCGGATACTACCCCGTTTGAGTGTCGTGAGCCGGTCCGGCGGTCCGCGGTAGCTGCGATTGCGACTAATGAGGTGCGGCGCCCCTGGAGCGAGAGATGACGTTGATACACGAGCCATGAACGTGGTTCCTAGGGGTTGCAAGATCTGCTGACTCTTGACTGCAGTATACATTTCCTAAGAGAATCCATGAGCCGAAAGGTTTGTCCAAAATCACGGCGTAATTACCTTGAGCAGATTTTCCATGTCAATCTCCCAACTCCTGTCAAACGTAACCGTCGAGGGAGCAGTACTCGGAGGTTTCGATTCTGGACCAGAGGAATGGTGGAAAGATGTGGTACTGCTATTCAGCGAGGGCTGCGCTGTTGAAATGGCAGGAGAAGCCGCAGTTGAAGCGAAGAATGTATCTTTGGAGATACTGTTCCAGCTTGCAATACTGCCACTTCTCTTTGACCGAGCGAGGGATTGCGTCTCGGTGCCGTCAGATGCCGTAAGCGGCCCAATGCTATTGTCATCGTTCAGATCTGGACTCGAACCGTAGCGATTCGGGTGAGTCTGCGACTGTATGGCCATCATCGTGTTGCGGACGAATTGACTTCTCGACATCCTGTTTGCAATATCTGCGATGTGGAGGTCAGTGTTTAAGAGGAGAATGGAGTAGACGACCGCATGGATGACACCTGAAGGCTATGTTAGCACAACTAAGTGATGAGTGCATGACTGTTGACGCACTGGCATTCCCATATAGACGCGTAGGATTGCAATCCCAGAATCGTCGACTAAGCTCTTCAAGAATTCGATCCACTTGTTGGGTCTCAGCTTTGAGATACAACTTTGCACAAAGGCGGTCTAGAGGGGGAGATTAATACGACACACCAGTGTTTCAATTATCGCCCACCTAAACGCGATATCAAGCCTTAGCCCCGTAAAGTCAAAGTAGTTCATATAGTGATGGAGCGCTGTCTTGTTGACTTGTCCGCTGTTACAGCATGTTCTCAGTAGAATTATGGAACGAGAAAAGAATTGCTCACTGTCCGCCCAACCACTCCGCAATCTTCTCCTTCGGCAAGAAATCCTCATCCTCGGTATAGCACTTCGCAGCCAAATCCTTTCCCCTCTCGTCATCCGAATCTTCCGTCCGTACAAACGACGGATTAGATGCATATCGATTTAGAACGAGATCATTGGTCGTCAGCTCCTGATGAGCATGAGAAGAAGCTAATAACACGTCATCAGCATCGCCCACGCACAAAAATAACCAAAACTCACGTGGCCGGATATCATCAATCACAGGGATCAAGGACGGCTCAGAGCTCGAGGCTACAGAGTGATGTTGGACACGAAGACGAGACATGTCGCGGTACGAAGACTGCATCTGATTACCGTATCCTTTACCCCTCAAAGGGCCAGATAAAGGGCTCGACCCGTGCCGAAGCGCGGTTACTCTCGGAGAACCAAGCGCTCCAGATCCAGAGCGAGACCGTGAAGGCGTTTGAAGGGAGGATGTACGTGGAGGGACAATAGGTTCCACCGAAAGCCCGCCTCTCGAGGGTGGTCTTATATCCGTATTAAAATCCAGCGACGACTGAGTGGGCAACGTCACAATCGGAGTAGATGGCGGAACAGGGGGAAACACCGGAGATTTTAGAGAATCCCCTTGACACCTAAACTCAGGAGTCTGAGTCTTCAATCGTGCATAAGCAGCACGCCTCGCAGGCGTAGAAGGGTCTCGCAAGTCAAGCGATGAACCAGAGTCTGGATCCAGTTGAGATAAAACACCTTTTAAATCACTAAGAATCCCGTGAAGCGAGGAAGAAGATTCCCAAGCCTGGAGCTCGGTAGGGGCAGAGTCCTTTGGAGGAAGCGTGGGTGCAGGAGAGGAAGGAACGTTTAGTTGTTGTAAATTGATGTCGCTCACACTCATGCTTCGTCGCTTGTTATGACAAATAAACCTGCCATCTGGCTTTGGTTTGTCGTTGAGACGCGTGCCAGGAGAAGGGACTCGGTCTCGTGTTCGCGACATGGGGCCAATTACGATAAGAGACCGATCATCTGAATCATCAGTGGCTGGACCGCGATGGATGGGAGGTAGGGTTTGTGGTC
>JABBWL010000258.1:0-91776 GCA_016758765.1 Suillus cothurnatus
GGAGATACTCCTGCACCAGCTCTAGGAGGTGGTGGAGAAATAATCTGCATAACTCTTGGGTCCAACTTTGTAACACGATAATACAAAAGTGGATATTGGGGATCCTCAAGTGACATAGCATTGAGCTGCTTGATCAGATCCTCAATCTCATCACATGGTTCCATGCTTGTAAGCTTCCTTGCTACCCTTGGCTTTTCTGGAAGAATCAATAGGTGTTGCTGTACCAGAATGCTTGTCTTTATGCCTAGGAGTATCCTTACCAACAGATCGTTTCTTCGAACTTTTCTTGGTAGATTTTCGAGGCTTAATCTCTGGCTCATCATCTGAATCAGATGACTCCTCACTAGAAGCCATGGCTGAATCAGTTGAGTCAGAGTCCTCAGTGTCTGAAGATGAGAGATCAGTCTCTTCCTCAGAGATAAGTAAATCTGAATCGAAACGGTCCCTGTGAAGTAACTTTTCTGCAGCTGAGATAACCTTGTCCACTGCAAATGCCTTGGACAAATCCTTGTCAGGATCCTTCGCCATTAGACGACTCTCAATCTTAGCACGCAAAGTCTTATAAATTCCTTTCCAAAAATAGCCTGCATACTCATCTTTTGTAATCTTTTTGGCAGTTTGAAGCCAACCTGCAATCCTAATAAATCCTCAAACATATTTCTTCCATGCTGCTAGAGTAGGAATACGCTGTCCTCTCATAGCCTTAACATAGGAGAGTAAATCCTTTCTTTTATAACGCTTTGTGTCCAAATCTGCGTCATAATATTTTAGAATGTCTGCCTTCAGGGCATTCCATTCCAATTTTTTCATATGAGTCCAAACCTTCAATGAACTCAGTGACATGACGTGAAGTATACTGTGTAATATTTTCACATCTGTCCTTGTCAGCGGTGACTTGGTGATAGTCACATAACTTTTTCATAATGCTTGATAAACTTTTTGACTTCTGTAAAGTCTCCTTTAAACTTTTTGGGGGCTGCCTTGCTCCCAGGGATAGGCATAGTAAGGATAGATAAATCCCATACTGTGTAGGGTAGATGGTGACATAGTAGATGATGGGTTAGATACTTGGGTAATCATCGTGGATGAATTAATTGCTTGACGTGGTCAAGACCTAAATGATTTCTGGGATACGTTGGGTACTACTCTTGATACGAGTAGGTTTTGTAAAACAAAAAGAAGCCTCCCTCGTGGTGGGCTCCAGTGATGTCTTAATAATCGAGGGTCTTAAATTAAAGCGTGTAAAAAATGTAATGACACCACAATTACACTTGAATAAGACTTCTTGCCAGTCCTCGATTAACACAGTCTATGACTTTTCTAGTTTTTGTGGTAGATAACGTGTGAGTTCTTGGGAGGCTCGCTAAACCAATCAATTGATTAACTTAGCCGGAGCTTTTGTGTGTTTTAATAAAACCTATAAACTTTGTCTAGGATAATCTGACTAGACAGAAAATGTGGAACAAAAGACTGGTTGGTCAGATAAATACAAATGTGTGAGAAGCAGGTCTCAATATGTGAATATGTGGACCAAAGACTGGTTGGTCAAATAACTGATGAAACTTTACCTAGGATAAACCGTCTAGGCAATATACGTGGACCAAAGACTGGTTGGTCAAATAACTACAAACGTGTGAGATGCTGGTCTCAATATACGTACACAATGACCAAAGCTGGTTGGCCAATTATCTCTGGAGATTCCTGCACAGTACTTCAAAGGGACTAACTTTGCAAGCAGCTATCTGCACAGTGAGAAACTTCAGGGGCTATATTCACTTTCTGAGAAAATATGTGCTTCTGAGAGATACTAAGTTTCTTATTTTTGGGGGAGAATGGGCTCTCCTTATATACATTTTGTGTGGGAATATTATGTAAGTAAAAAGATGGAGCTATGACATCAGAATGTGGAGCAGAATATTCCAGATTATTCCATGGGTGGAGTAATGACATCATTTATGACATCAGTGTGGAGCAGAACTTTCCAGAACTTTCCCTGGAACATTCTAGAACTGATGACATCATCATGACTTCATCATGATATCATTTCTACCAACAAATACCTGCAGGAGTATCTGTGGAGTCTTATGACATCATTATGACATCATACCCTGTAGGTACAATTTTGTGAAGTATCTGGTGGGTCAAAGCATCCTAATAGAAAAAGAAATAAAGGAAACACTAGAGAAAACAACACAGAACTAATAATACAATGAGAATAAAAGAAACCAAGAACTTTTGGATAGGTTTTTGTAAGGCTTTGAACTTTTCTCTATGGTTTTCTCTAGCCAAAGTGAATAATCCAAAGGCAAGGCAATACCTTAACCTTCTTTTTAATCCTACTATCAACTAGGTCATTATGTGATTCCCATCTCACACATGACATTTCTTCAAGACAGTACAGAAATATAAATAAATATGGGGAAACTGGAATTGTTTGACCAAGGCTTGAAGCCAAGGCATGGGTTGACTAGCCTGAAGGCTAAGCTATCAGACTTTGTCTTTTAGGGGGATACCTAGTAGTCATGTCCATGCATGATTCCTAAATCATGCAGGACAGCGCCATGGTACTATATGATTGGGGTGAGCAGGACAGTGTTCAAAACTGCTGATATTCTTATGGTATTATTCCCAGTGCTAACGCTTGGACAAGAGGTATGTCAGTGCTGTTTCTGGAGCAGTTCACTCGCTGAGAATGGTGTCATAGATTGAACTGATCTGGGTGAGTCATATGTCGGAAGAAAAATAGGAAAATACAATTAATTTGCAACAGAATCAACACTGGTCTCTTATGACAGTGCTGTACTTGATAGTTCGTGCCTCATTTATACAATGGCGTGGCTGGTCAGTTGTGCTGATTCCAAAATGCTCTAGATACACTATATTGGAATACCATTTTCTGTGTATGTGTTTGCGGTCAACAAGTTGGTGCTTGACTAATGGTCCATCTGTCATTATCAGTGTCAACTCTCTGCGTATGTCTCATGTGTTCTATATTTTATTTTTCTCACTGGTACACAGCATCTATCACACTGATCTTGCTGACAGATGTAGTGAGTATTCCGCAACCATTTTATTCCCATTCAATGTATACATTCATTTTTAGGGGTAATTAAGATTCCGACCATTGAACTTGGCTCAAAATAATGACCACACAGATGTGAGTTGCAGTGTTTGACCCTAGTACGAGGTGATCACTAATAGGGTGTTTCAGGCAATATTTTGATTTACACAATAAATGGGACAAATGTGGTCATACCTGCCTTGCTGAGCAGTTAGTTGCAATACCTCAGTGATATCAACTTGACTGAAATATGATGCAAGTTATCATGATTGCTCAGTTGCATGCCATGTATCAGGGATCTAGGATGATGCTTATCTTCCTTGTTGTTATCTTCTTGGTTGTAAATATCATCTGAATCATGGCAATAGTACTGGAGCATTCTGTAGGAGGTAAGCTCTATTTACTGACTTGAAAAAATCACATGGCTCATTGGACAAACATCAGAGGAGCTGACAGCCTCTGGAGCTTATATGTGTGATTTTCAATATGGAGGGGATGTCCAGCTTCTGATTGGAATGATTTGGGCATTCAACTCTGGTTGGCAAGTCCTCACACTGTGTGTTTCAATCTGGGTTGCTGCGAAATACTTCTACAACTTCCAACGACTCAGCCTATCGACAGGATCAACTATCAGGGAGTGTTTCAGAGTGCTGATTAAGTCTCATGTGCTCTATTTTGCAAGGTGAGCTTGTAATGTGAATGTGCTTACCTTTTTGTGTTCAAGTTCTGCACAGCCTAGCTTTGTTTGTGTCTCTTGCCTCCAATCTGGTCTTCTCTCTCCAGAGCTCAAGGTATGCCAACCTGTCGTAGACATCTGCTTGTAACCACTGCTCATCATTTCTGTAGAATTCAACTTCTACAGGAGCTCAGATACTATATGGTGCTCTTCAAATTTTAGTTGATGTGCAGATGTTTGTGCTGGGACCACACCTCATCCTTAGCGTCCAAGGATATCACGCTCAACTCATGGCCAACTCCAATGCAGCAACTAGCATGAATTTGATTGTCTTCCAGGAGCGTGTATATGTACCAACTAGCAGTATTGTGTAGGGAAAGTCTTGCTGAGTGTTTTGCAGAGATGAGAAATTTGGTCAAGGATTAATCATAGTATTCATTTAAGTTATGGTGTTTCAAAGTATATCTAAGACAGGGCTCATGTAGACAAAACCACTTGTATCACACCACTTGCACACCTGCATCCAATGGCAAACTAAAATTATCCAGAACGTCTAGCAACCAATCCAGTCTTTGAAAGATGACTGGTTCTACGTGTTTGTGGAGTTCTGCTGTCTGAGCGCATAGATGAAAAGGAAGTACCTGTGAAGTGTGAAACAGAGATGGTTGATAGCTCATTAGTCTCAGATGCGATTCCATTCATCTAGTCCACGGAGAAGAAAAGGAACTAATCACGTGAATTCATGGTTCGACTGTAAGCCTCTAACAAATAAGCATGTAAGGGGATGTGGTGAGCTGAGTGGGGTGTAGAAAATTAGAAAATCATAATTTATGAATGATACATGAAACAAGATACTCTAAACGTGCTCTGGTTATGGCCCCTACAATTGCTGTAAGTAACCATGCATGGATATGACACGAACCTGCGCTCCATAGCTTGTGTGGAGGACAAGTACTACTAGGAGGTTCCATCAGTGACTAGCAGTAAGTGGACTAGTTAATTGATGTATGTTATACCGCAGCCACGGCAGTTGCTGTACTACTAGTACAGTCACAGTGGTGCCGCTACTAATAAATGCCGCCCTTGGAATTGGTTGAAGGATCTATTGAGATGTGAAATAAAGCAAGAAGTAGAAGTTTTCCTGGATTGAATAAAAGTAGGTTTTGAGTTGTAGACCACTGGCAGTACTGCCAGTTTAGTACCATATTTTTCACCAGCCACTTGAACTGAGGTTGCCACAGAGTGGTGATTGGACAGGGCGCAGCACTCTCCACTACATAGTACTGCTTTTCCTTGATTTTGCATCACAACACTTCTTTTAACCAATTAAGGGCTCATCAATATTCATCACCATCATGTTGATGCCTTAGCAATGCGAGCACTGAACAATGGTATATCTTGCACAAATCTAGCATGAATGCTAGTTTGTTATCATCACCCCTGGGGCCCAACATCCCTCACTTACTCGCACCCATCCCTTGAATATGACCATAGTCTCAAATGATCCCATTTGGTGGCCGTTGATCAGTTCGAATATGTTTTTAAGTTATTGGTCGGGTTTGTCGTATCGGTTGGCAATGTCTCAATCTCCTCGCATTGACTTGCAGTTTCGCAGTTGCTGCCAGCGCCTTGGTAGTACATGATTGGGGTGAGCAGCACAGTTTTTGAAAATTGTTGATATTCTCATGGTATTTCCAGCCCTAAACCTGGGACAAGAGGTACATTAGGTTATCCCAGAGTAACCAACTCGTTAAGAATCATAGTGTGTTAGATTGAACTAATCTGGGTAAGTGATAGAGTCTCATAGCAGGACAAAGCAATGGAATGCAATAAATTTTTGGAAGATGCAATGCTGGTCCTTCATGACTGTGCTGTATCTCGTTGTTCATGCCTCATATTATACTATAGCATGGTTGACAAGTTGTGCTGACTCCAATCTTCTAGTTACGTTATAGTGTGATACCATATTCCATGTATGTTTCTGAGGTGAACAAGTTGGTGCTGTACTAACAGCCGATCTCTCGCTATCAGTGTCAGCATTATATGTATGTCTCATATGCACTGTGTTTGATTCTTTTGACTGGCAGCACACAGCATATATGTTGATGGTCCTGCTGACAGATGCAGTGAGTATTCCACAACCATCTCATTCCCATCCAATGAATATATTCATTTGTAGGGGTGAGTGAGATCTGACCATTGAACTTGGCTCACAGTCATAGCTACACAGGTGTGAGTTGGAGCATTTGATCCTAGGACTAGAGTGATCACTAATTGGGTGTTTCAGGCAATATCTTTGACTACACATCAAATGGGACATATGTGGTCATACCTGCTGTTCTGGGTGGTGAGTTGCAATAGCTCAGTGATATTGACTCGACTGAAATATGATGCAAGTCATTATGATCGTTCGGTTGCATGCCATGTTTCAGAGATCTGGGATTATGCTTGTCTTCCTTGTTATCATGTTTTTGCTTGTAAACATTGCCTGCAGAGTAATCATGATGATAATACTTGGGAATTCTGTAGGAGGTAAGCATTACTTGTTGATTTGAAGATCACGGCTCATTGGACAAACACCAGAGGAGCCGATACTTTCTGGGACATATTTGTGCGAATTTGAATATGGAGGGGATGTCCAGCTTTTGATTGCAATGATTTGGATGTTCAACACTGTTTTGGAGGTCCTTGCACTGTGTCTTTCATTCTGGATTGCTGTGAAACACTTTTGTCAGCTGCAACAACTTGGTCCATCATCAGGATCAACCATCAGGGACTGTTTTAGAGTGCTGATAAAATCTCATGTTCTTTATTTTGCAAGGTGGGCTTGTATCATGGATGTGATTAATATTTCCTGCTCAAGTTCTGCTCATTCTAGCTTTCTTTGTGTCTCCTGCCTCCAGCTTGGTTCTATCTCTTCACCACTCTTGGTGCACCGACCTGTCACTGGCACTTACTTGTAACCACTGCTCATCATTTCTGTAGAATTCAAATTCTTGGGGAGCTCAGGTACTGGATGGTGCTTCTCAAATTCTATATGGTGTGCAGATGTTTGTGCTGGGACCATGCCTCATCCTTGGTGTAAGAGAATATCATGCAGAACTTGTGGCCGGATCCCACATAGAAACTTGCATGACTTCGATTGTCTTCCAGGAGCGCGTACATGCATTAACTAGCAGTAATGTGTAGGGAAATGTTTGCCAAGTGTTCTGCATGGAGGAGATATTCGGTCAGGGATCTGGTCGTGGTGTTTATCTTATTTATGGTGTTTCAAAAAATATGGGAGGGTGTAAGCTCGTTGCTTACCTGAGTTCCCATAATCAACATAAATACTGTCCGCGATAATCAAGCATGAGCTTTGATTATCACTGCCTTTTGGCGTAACTGTTAAGGGACGACAGTCTTAACTACTTACATATAATCAAAGCTTGAAGGTTTGCAGGAGGTCGGGCATTCCAACCCGCTCCAAGCAGATTTCAAGGTTTGCCCTTGGGGCGGCCATTTGTGTACTCCTGTTTCGGATGAAATTCCCACACCAAACCACAGTGCTTACACGATTGGGAGCCAGCATTGGTGGGGGGATAAAAAGATCTGAAAATGTGGGAGGGTGTAAGCTCGTTGCTTACCTGAGTTCCCATAATCAACATAAATACTGTCCACAATAATCAAGCATGAGCTTTGATTATCACTGCCTTTTGGCGTAACTGAATATATTCAAGATGAATTTATTATAATGTAGACCAACCCATTTCTGATTGTATCACTGCTGGAAAACAGCACCCAGTGGTAAGCTGACATTGTCTGGAATGTCTAGCAACAAACCCAGTCCTCAACTAGGACAGTTGATTCCAAGGCAGAGTTCCACTGTCTGAGCAGACAAGCAACAAAGAAGTCACCACAAAACACGAAGCAGACACAAAGAGCATTGCTCTGAAGTCGCTTAGGTGCTCATTCAAGAAAGAGTTTCTCGCTTGACTGGTGAGCACCAGGAATCCATTTCAGAGGGATCATACTGAACATACTGGCAACCTCGAAGAGGATTGTCAGGAGCACGAAATCCTGATCAGAGAGTATGGGAAAATGGGGATGCATTCAAAGTTTGGAACAATCAGTAAGGAAAACAAGATGAACATATTGTTTACATAAAACATTTGGCAACTTGAAGGGAGGGCAGGCACTTGTGGAAAAGATCTATTGAATATACCAATAGTGAAATCCCCCATATTGCTACCACCCCAAGTTTTTATGATTGACTTCTGTTTAATTTACCTAGATCGAATGAACTCTCAGCGATGTGATACAATAGAGTTTGGCTTTGAACTTACACAGTTGGCTCAAGGCGTGCTGGAAATCCACTAAGTAGTTACTGATGGCCCTTGTCCACGCTGTCACTCTGCGATGGCTCCTGTGAGTCAATCGAGGCCTTTGCTGAATTACTGAGGGTGGATAAGAGCAAAAACGTGCCAGATGCATGCCCACCCCATATAATCCATCAGCAAGGAAGTAGTAATGGGTCATGCATAAAGGTGAAAGTTGTTGGTCAATGTCCTCAATAGGGATTGTTGACACTGGGTGTTGTATCAGATCATCAGATATCTGGATCCATTCCTATTGTAGGTATTGCTGGCACGATATCACTGATCAACGTCTGTTCAAGTATGACTCAACCATATCAAGCATGACAGTTCAAAACAGAGACTTATGATGTGTGTATATGCCTGTCTTCTCATAAATGAATGCATGTGGCAAGGAGATAGAAGTGCTGAGTGGGGAGCAGATAAGACAACCAGGGCTTCAAGTTTGAAGATATCAAGCACGCCTAGAAAAGTATCAGTAAGGCACCAACCATGATATTCTGAAATCCATACTTTGATTAGATTGCACTGGCTTTATCATGTAAAGCAAAAAAAGAAACAAAATGGAGTCGTGAAAATCCAGATGACTGAGTGTGTCAGATTGGCGAGAATGCCTGTTCAACATCATCATCTGGGCCACAGGAAAGGAGTGCCAAATCATGTGTGAAGGATAGAAGTGGTGTCGACATTCTTGAAACCACTAGTCAACTGATTGGGCATTGATCATATAATTGAACCAACCCATCACTGACTATTGTTGGATAGTCATGTTGTCAACAACAGTTGCCTGTGCTCAAGCATGATTTAAAAATACAGAGAATAAAGGTTTTCAAAAAACTTATAAGTGATGTGCTGAGTGGGAAGAAAAGCATACCTGACAGAGTATCACTAAGGCATCAATTATCTGAGCACAAAAAATTATGCAACAGCGTGTCTGAGCTCAAACGGCTGATAGCCCCAAGAATTTCCCAATCATCAAATCCATTTGAGATCTTGCATATATCCTGAGCACAACAAAGGAAGGAGGAGAATTGTTGATGACCCAGCAGTTCTGGTTCACAGGACACAACCACCGTGATATCTACCATCTGGACTTGACTTGGGTGACTGGGGAAATAATGTTTATGAAAATGAATAAAGTGTGGGGGAGATAACGGATTGTGTGTGAGGACTCGGCTAGAGAGATGGAGTAGCATTGGATTAATGGCAGTGGTTCATGAGGCTGGCGAGTGAAACCCAAAGGCAATGAGTCTGCTTCCTAATCAACCCGGTCATCACCATATTACCCATCTGAGTTGTCCATATGAATGGAGTGGGATGTGCTGGATCACGGCGAGTCAGTCTATGTCCTACTAGAGGAAAGTTAATGGAAGATGCTGTAGTGTTGTTGATGAGGTAAAGCCTAGAGCAACCAGGAATAGAATGATGAACATAAAATATTGATGTAGCAGTTGAAGACGACATTATGGACCCTTTGTCCCAAGTAAATTCATTTGCACAGAGAGTGGGTGAGTTAGACTCGTGACCAGCCTGGACTACGTCTTTGAGATGTCAATTGTTTGATGTAGTCAGTATGAGTGAGATGGTGGTGGTGGTGTGGTATCAAATTGCTGTTGACACTGCATAAACAAGACGCTCAGTGCAGACACTATCAGATCGGAAATAATATATATAGATCCTTTTCTTTTGGTCTGACTAATTGGGAATTGAGTTGTCTTCATGGCAATACAAGTGCTATAATGTGGTATATCTAGCACAAACACTACATGGTTGTAACTCCCAACATCTCCCACTCGCCTGCACCCATATCTCAAATATGTTCATAGTCTTAAGTGATCCCAGTTTGTGGCCGACAATCAATCAGAATAGAGCTGTCAGCTATTGGTCGAGTTCATCATATCAGTTGGTTGTCTCTATCTAAACTTGACTTGTTGCGATTTTGCAGTTGCCGCCAGCATCGTCATAGTATACGATTGGAGTGAGCAGCACATTGTTCGGAAACTGCTGACATTTTGATGTTATTTCCAGTACTAACACTTGGACAAGAGGTATGTCGTGTTAGTCATTGGAGCAGACAACTCGCTAAGAATAGTTTTATAGATCAAACTGATTTGGGTGAGTGACAGCCCCATATCAGAAGAAAAGTAATGGAATACAATGAACTTGGGGCAGAAGCAATGCTGGTCTCTCATGACTGTGCTGTACCTGGTTGTTCGTACCACGTGTTATGCTATAGCATGGTTGGCAGTTGTGCTGACTCCAAAGTGTTCTAGATACGCTATATTGGAATACTATATCCTGTGTATGTTTTTGAGGCCAACAAGTTGGCACTGTGCTAATAGCCCATCTCTCATCATCAGTATGAGCATTCTGGGTAAGTCTCGTATGCACCATGTTTGATTATTCTGACTCGTGGCACACAGGAAATATGCCATTGATCTCCCTAACAGATACAGTGGGTATTCTGCAACCATCTCATTCCTACTATCTAATGAATACACTTATATGTAGGAGTGAGTGAGATTCTGACCATTTAACTTGACTCGACTTAAACTTGACTCGACATAATGATCCAATAGTTGTGAGTCAGAGCATTTGGTCCTACTACAAGGATGATCACTAATTGAGTGTTCCAGGTAATGATATGTACTACACAATGAATGGGATAAATATGGTTATATTTGCCATGCTGGGTGGTGAGCTACAATAATAATACCTCAGTGATATTGACTCGACTGAACACGATGCAAGTCATCATGATTTTTCAGTTATATGCTATGTATCAGGGATCTAGAGGCATACTGATCTTCCTTGTGATTATCTTCCTGGCTGTAAACATCACATGTGGAGTAATCACAACAATAGCACTCAAGCACTTGGTAGGAGGTAAGTTCTACTTGTTGGCTTGAAGAACACAGCTCATTAGATGAACACCAGAGGAGCTAATACTCTCTGGCACATATATGTGCAGTTATGAATTTGAGGATGATATTCAGCTTTTGACTTCAATGATTTGGATGCTCAACACTGTTTGGGAGGCCCTTGCACTGTGTCTTTCAGTCTGGATTTCTGTGAAACACTTCCATGACCAATGACAACTCAGCCCATCAACAGGATCGACTATCAGAGACTGTTTCACAGTGCTGATAAAATCTCACATGCTTTATTTTGCAAGGTGAGCTTGTAATGTAAATGTGATTATTGTTTCTGCTTAAGTTCCGCACATCCTAGCTTTGTTGGTGTATCTTGCCTCCAGCTTTCTTCTCTCTCTACAAAGCTCATGGTGTGCTGGCCTGTCATTGATATCTGCTTGTAATGACTGCTCACCATTTCTGTAGAATTCAAATTTTGTGGTAGCTCAGATACTCCCTGGTGCTCTTAAAATTTTCTTGGGTGTGGAGATGTTCGTGCTGGGACCACACCTCATCCTTAGTATTCGAGAATATCATGCAAAGCTTGTGGCCAAATCCGATGCTGAAACTAGTATGGCTTCAATTGTCTTCCAGGAGCATGTACATGTACCAACTAGCAGTACTGTGTAGGGAAATGCTTGGCAATTGTTCTGCAGGGAGGGGAAATGTGGTCAAGGATGTGTCGTAGTATTTATTTAAGTTATGGTGTTCCAAAAGTATATTTGAGACAAGATTTATGTAGACAAATTCATTTCTTGCTGTATCACTCCCAGAAGTCAGTCAATCGTTTGCCCACACTTGCACCAAGTAGCAAGCTGAGATGATCCGGAATGTCTAGTAACCAACCCAGTCCTTGATGCCTGGACAGCTAATTCAATGAGTTGGGAGAGTTCCACTGTCTGAGCACACAACTGATGAAGAAGTGACCATGAAGCATGAAGCCCAGATGACCGATAGCTCATTAGTCTCAGATGCACTTTCATCCATCTGAGACATGAAGAAGAAAAATAAAAAAATAAAGTATCATGCATGAGCATGGCAAGGGGATGAGGTTTTGGAGCTGGGTGCTCTGGCAGGATAGATCAGGTTGGGAGTGCCATAGGTCCTGGTGCAGTGGCTGGAGTCCTGGCTCGTAGTAGGTAGTCCTGCAGCATGTTGTCACTGTTGTCACTGTTGTCACTGTTGTCACTGTTGTCACTGTTGTCACTGTTGTCACTGTTGTCACTGTTGTCACTGTTGTCACTGTTGTCACTGTTGTCACTGTTGTCACTGTTGTCACTGTTGTCACTGTTGTCACTGTTGTCACTGTTGTCACTGTTGTCACTGTTGTCACTGTTGTCACTGTTGTCACTGTTGTCACTGTTGTCACTGTTGTCACTGTTGTCACTCTATGTATGCAGCATGGCATGACTGGAGGCAACAGAGCTAAGTCTTTGAGCAAACGGCAAGCAGAGCTTTTGTGCATCTCGCTTCTTATCCATGACACACAGTTCACCCCATGTACTTCGTCAGAATAGCGTTTAATTTTCTTTTCTACCCTCTTATCCTCATTTAAGCACTTGTTCTGTCTAAGCATCGTCAAAACAAAACAATTGCTTACAAAATAATTAATAAGAAACTTCAGAACCTTTACTCATTATGGCTGATCCCTCCCTTGAAGTATGCCCAGATTTCGCTGGCAACTTATTCATGGCCATCCAGGAAGACTTAGTCAATGCAACTGGTGCCACACATCAGGCAGTAGTGGACAGGTTAAGAGACACTTGGATAGTGAGTCATGAAGCGAGAGTACTGGAGTGGAACCACCAATGGGACAAAGAGGCCCAATAAGAGGCTGAGATAGAACAAGCTTGAGCAGCTCAAGAAGAAGAGAAACATTTAGCAAAAGAAGCAGAAGCAGAGAAAGACCACCTCGAGACAGAGAAGAAGAAGCCCAAGATGAATGGTTTCAGTGCAATGGTCACCATTGGTGATGCCATTGCACCTCACCCATCCCAATACACAATTCAGAAACTGAACAGTTTTGAGTACATAGAACTCTGGTACTTTCCCCCAGAAGGCTGCAAGGAAGCCATGAAGACCTTGCACCCCATTGCTGATGACACTTTCAGTCTAGCAAAACTCGATAACCAGTTAACCATCCAACCATCATCAGCATTCAAAGCTTCCAGATCAGCAATCCCAGACCATGAACTCTCATTCTCCATGTTCCTGCAAGCAAAGAACCTTTTCCTCATGCAGGCCAACATGGCCAAGTGGCCCCAAATGCACCTAGATGACTTAGCCTTGTTTTTCTGGTACCTTGAAAACCACTCTATTTGCAACAATAGCAAATTCAGTGACTTAGTGATCCTCCACTATGCATTCTGAATGCATTTAGACTGGCATAATCACCTAAAGTGCAATGAAGATTTCAATATTGGAATCATCAACTGCTATGTTCCATAAATGAAGAGATATGGGATAGAGTATGATTGAGGACTCTGGTCATGGTGCGTACATTTCCCACTCAGGATCAAACCAGTAACTGACAAACACGTGTATGTAACCACTCTCTCCTGTCAAATTGTTATCACACCTTTGGACTTTTCATTCCCTGCATCTTGACATGTGGATGCCCACTACTTATATGTGGACACCCACATCACATCTCATGCAGATGCCCACATCACATCTCATGTGGATGCCCATATTTTTTTCTCACATAGATGCCTGTGTAACCACACACATGGATGCCTAATGTGACAAACACATTAGTGCTGGGTGGATATTGAATAAATTCCCATGACTGGCCTTGCTTGTTGTGCACCTACGTAGAATCCAGTCCGATGTTGGTATCACGCTCCCCATGTCCTGTCTATGCCCACTTACCTCCACTGGCCTTATTACATGTATCCCCATGTCGCGCAATGCCAATCCCCCATTTTATCTACAGATACGACGTGCCGCGCTTACATCGCTACAAGTTTCACCTACGCCTTCCATATATTCACGCACTACAATATAAGGACCAGCAGTAGATAGTTCTTACTTACTTCCCCTTCCCGCGGGCAACTGTCATATAGCAGAGTCACCTAGTAGTTTTCATAGCTTGCACAAGCTTCAAAATCTATTGTTCTTCTGTGTCTGCGTGTGCTATTAAGTTCCCGCAGTCGCACGCTACTACTCAGGCCCTCACTCTCACAAAGTCACACTTATAACCCGATAAGTTGCATCTAGCGCCAGCGCATTGCTTGCCAATACCTGCTCCTCCCTGTAGCTGTGTCCAGCGCCAGTGCTTTTCTTGCCAATACCCGCTCCTCCCTGTAGTTGCATACAGCGCCGGCACATTGCTTGCCAATACCCCCAGTAATTGAGTCTAGCGCCAGTGCATTGCTTGCCAATACCCGTTCTCCCCCAGTAATTGTGTCTAGTGCCAGCGCATTGCTTGCCAATACCCACTCTTCCCTATATTTGCGTCTAGCGCCAGCGCATTGCTTGCCAATACCCGCTCCTCCTTATAGCGGTATCTTGCGCCAACGCATTGCTTGCTGATACTCCCTCCACTCATATCGCCACGCCTTGTACCAGTGGGTTGTCTACCATATCCTTGCCCACTGCAGTTTCTCAAATCACCCGCCAACACACTACTTAATTACAGACTTACTCAGTATGCACTATCGCAGTCGGGCTGCCATAAGGTCGCTATAGGTCACTAAGTCCTTAAATTTCAGCTTCCCTTGCATATAAGGATAAGTGGAACTAGTCATTTCAGTCTAGCTAAATTTATTCTTTCACACTGCACCTCTCTCTCACATGGACAATTAATTTGCACTTATAGGACCAACCAGTGCAGACAAGCAGCATGGAGTCATTGTTGTCCCAGCAACAGCACTGCAGGACATCTTATAGAGACTCGCCTGAAGCTTGATGATGGCGATCATGCTCACAATCTCCTGGCTGAGCCAACAACCAGAAGAAAGCAGATAGATCCCCATCACAATACAAAGGCAAGAAACAAGAGCAGCACAACAAGAGTTTTTCCCATGGTGCAGGCTCTTGTGGCTGTTCTGCCTGCACCATATGTCTGGGCCGCTTTGCACACAACATTTAACAATGCAATTTGAGCAACTTGTGGGACAAAAACACCCCAGCACACTCATGCCAAATGCAAGATGGATGAATCATCAGCACAAATGGTCTCCCTCTCTGCTACAGATGGCAGAGACCCAGAGGTTGTTCAGCCAAAAACCATGACTCGGTGTGACAATTAAGTTTTCTTTGGGCTGATATTAGCTTTACTTACTTACCTTTACATTCATTACTTTGTGGCTTATATAAGCATGTTTCCCTTTCACCAGTACCAGTCTGAAGATTGAGGATATTTCACTACCTCTGAGCTTGAGCCTAGATCAGAAACCCTTTAGGGTCAAACACTGTCTTCTAGGACATAGCAGCTAGGCAGGGTATTGGCCACATATTGGTTAGGGAGTGATCCTACTACCTAGCCAAGTTTGTGCATCACATCGGCCCATGTGTGCTCAGGATGCGGAAACAAGGATCATGGAGCCCAGGCTTGTCCTCAAGGAGAGAAAGCATAAAACCCTTACCCCATATAATGCAAAGCATGGCATCAAATATTGGAAGACTTCAATCTTAGTAGCAGGTACCTGCACATCCCAGACTGCCTTGAAACAGGATTTTCTGGAGGTATTCCCACAATTGAGCACACGTATGCCCCTCCAAATAATGCATCTGTTGTCGTACATACAGAAGCCTTTCAAAATATTGTTAATACTGAATTCAGCAAAGGCTGCTTTGTTGGCCCATTCTCAATTAAAGAACTCAAATCAGTCATTGGACCATTTCAGATGTCACCACTGTCAATTATCCCTAAACCTGGCAACCAGGTAAATTTGGACTCATACAAAACTTATCCTTCCCCAATAATCCTTCCTCCCATCAAATCAATCAACTCGAGGGTTGACTCAAATCTATTCCCATGCACATACAGCACTTTTGCCACCATCTGTAGATACATCTGAAGTTTGCCACCAGAGTCTCAAGTGGCCATATGTGATGTTGCTGAAGCATATCAAATGGTATCATTGCACCATTCTCAATGGGCTGGACTGGTTGTATGTTTACCAGGTGAGGATGCCTTTGCAGTGGACACAGCTCTATGCTTTGGATTTGGCCCTTCAGTGGGCATCTATGGCAACATTGCAGATGCTTGGGCAGATATCCTCTGTGCATCAGGACTTGGCCCCCTTTCAAAATTGGTGGATGATTATTTATTTTTCCACATTAGGTGAGGATTTCTATTGGAGTATAATAATAGACATAAGAAATGGGTGCTGCAGATTGCCTCTAATGGAGGACCTATTATTGAATGTGGCTGGAAATAGGACAGAGGTGAAATGATGCCAGATGACTCATTTGAAGAATTTGATGAGGATTGCATGTTCCCGATCAAGGATCTCTCGAACTTATTGCCCTGTTCAGCAGAAGATGCACAGTTTACATGCTGTAACCACACCAATAGAAACAGGAATAGTTCTAACAAAGGATCAGGATCATCTGACAGGCACTGAACCTGAAATATCTGAATACACACCTTATCAGCAAGCTATCAGCTCACTTATGTATGCCGCTGACATGCACAAATTCTGCTTTGTACATGGTCATAGACATATTTTCATCTAAGTTTCTACCCTATACAAGCTCCTAATAATAGTCCACTATACTGTCCTGAATTTTCCTAATCAAAGGAGAATTTTATTCAATAATTTCTGAGCCTACAAACATTACTTTACAACTTATCTCTTCACAATAATACTTATCTTGGTCAGAAAACAGCTTCAAAACCCTTTAATTTTCATTAGTCAGCAATTTCCCACACCTTTCATAATTTTTTCACACATTTTCACATCTTTTGAGATACTTTTACAGAAACACCCCAACACCTAAAATATTAGCAATTCTACATCTGGACATAGTTATGTCTATGTAGGGAATTTTGCTTTGAAGAATTGTAAACAAACACAACATCATTTGAGTAATGTGTTGTCTGTAAATATGAACAAACTCAGAATTAAGGTATTCAATAAAAGAGCACTAAGAATGTCTATTTTAGGGCTAGTGGCTAGAGCACAGCAACTAGGCAGTGCAAAGTCTTGGCACACAGCCATAAGTACAGCATTCAGGCAGTGTAAAGTCTTGGCACACAGCCTTTCAAGCACTTTACCTGAGACTTCCAAATTAGGTTAGCTCTGCACAGGAAGCACTGCTACTTGACCCAAGGATGCCAAATATGGGTTCCTCTGCCAAAGTGCTTCATAATACTTTATTCAACAATTCTAGGTATTTTACTTGTATACCAATAATTTCTAGCATAGCCACCAGTAGAGTAGTATATAAGGGGCTCACTTTCTCCCCTTTGAAATAACAATACCCATCTTTTACACCTAAGAATTATTAGGGGAATCATAGGGAAAATTCCCTAGGTTCTCAGTGAGTGAATATCTGAGTGACTATTTGAGAGAAATATTAAGTTATTTCCTCCATTCCTTTGACATCATTTGCAACATCATACAAGGCATCTGAGGCCACATCTGAGCCATCTTACACAGTACATTCCAGGTTCTCTTTTAGACACAGAAAAAGTTCTGTGGGGAGAATATTAGTATTTTCAGCAATTAGGGAAGACAAATAAGGCTTGCAGTCAGTCAACAATATTAAGAGCTTGGCCACTTAAGACTACATCAAGAGGGTGTATTCTGTTCTGGTCTGCGTCATACTCATCGTGAGTGCCTGAGCAGCAGAGGGTTGGTTTTGAAGTCACGTATTGGGTCGTCTTGATAGTGCCTGATCTTAGTTTGATCTCCATTGTTGAGGATAAGGAATATCCAAGAAGGATACAGCTTTAGGTCATTATATTCTGTTGCACCATTATATTCAGAGAAGTCATAGCACTGCATCAAGCCAGTTATTGACTTAGCTTAGTAGAAGATCATAAGCACTGCATCAAGCCAGTTACTGATCTTATTTTCCCTCCACCTTTAGTCACTAGTGTTTTGCTTAGAGAACTCAACAAACCTATTCCCCACGAACAACCACATTATCAACCATTGGTAATTGTCTGAACCGTTGACTGTGGTAGGATATTGAAATTGGTGATTTTATTGCTTTTCATATCCTAGTAAGACACCGCTACAAGTACACACCCCAATATCACATTTGCAGTATCAATATTATCACAGTTTATGCGAAATCCTGTGCATGCACACTGGGAAGCTGCAAAATGAGTCATGTGTTACTTGAAAGGGACAAAGGACTTAAAACTTACATTAGGAGCAGGTGAAGAAGGCCTCCAAGCCTTTGTAGATGCAGACTGGGCATCCCAACCACATTGGCACTCAATATCTGGATACGTCGTCCTATTGCATGGATCCCCAGTAGCATGGAGTGTGCAAAAACAGTCATTGATCACATTATTGACTGTGGAAGCTGAATATATCGCATTGACATCACTAGCATGAGAGGTCCTGTACATGCAAGCTCTCTTAGAGGAACTATATGAGCCAATAAAGACCCCCACTATCATTCACTGTGATAACCAAGGTGCAATAGTGTTAGCATCAAACAACAAATATCACATGCACACCAAACATATTGATATCTGCTATCACTTCATCTGAGTGCTAATCCAAAACAAAGCTTTCATCCTTCAGTATGTACTGACAAACAAAAACCTAGCAGACGCCTTCACAAAACCGTTGCCAAGACCATGCCTGGAAATTCTGCAAGAAAAGATGAATATTAGCTGATAGCATTCAAGGGGGAGTGTTGGGATCTGACTACGCATGGTAGGTAAAGTGTAGTCAACCACTATTGGCTATGAATGGACCATTAGTAATATGGCACATGGACATTTGGTAATCCTACACAGATATTCAACAGACCTGGTGTAGGGATTAGTTTCCCTCTGGGCTGGTATTAACAGTTTTTACTTAGCTTCTCTTACCTTACTTTCATTGCTTATGTCCGCATTTTCACTGCTTACATAATCACCAAATCTTCGCCCTATACTTCCACTCATTAGCAAGACTTTCAGTTATATTTCTGGTAGCTCTCCTTCTAGGATTCAGTAGATTCCCCAGACTTGCAGCTTATTGGTTTTAGTAGTAGCTTAATAGCTCACTATACAGCTCCTGATATACAGTCTTGTCCTCATTGTCTGGAGTGACATTTTCATATTCTCCCTCCCTCACACACACACACACACACACACTCTCTCTCTCTCTCTCTCTTGAGCCCTGAGTCTAGTCCAGAAGCCCTTGGGTTGAATAGCAGCTAGGCAGCATTCACCCAACATTGTTCTGCACCTCAGCAGAATTGTTGACCCTTCACTGGTAAAGTTAGTTAGTGTAGTGTAGTATTTAAGACAGATGGTGATAATGAGACATCTCAGTCCAATAGACTGAGATGTAAGTACTTATTTTATTAGAACCTTTACTTTACTAACTTAATACTAGTTTATTTCTACAGGTACATATTACTTACATTTATGAGTCCAATAGACTGAGATTTTATTTCTACAGCTCCCATTCTAACCCACCTGCTCAACTCATAACTCCAGATGCTGGAACCTCACTAGTGCACTGTATTGGAATAGCAAGCATGCGCCTCATAAATCAAGACTTGTTATTGGTTACCCTTGTTTTCATTCACTACGTCCAGCAACACATATGTTTCCTTTATTCACTCTTGTTAGTTCCTTTTTCCATTGTTATTGCTGAATCTATTGTCTGCATGGACCAGTGCTACAAATATCTCTTGTTACAGTCTTACTTACTTATTCATTCATACAAGATCACCTAATCTATTTAGCTAGCTACAGAGTCAGATAGCCACCTCAGATGTTTGCCTTCACACACGACTGAGGTGAGATACTTTACAGTTCCCTTTTGTTCACCTTTACTTACATAGCACAGATAGTCTGTTTGTTTCCAGACTCATGTGACTGTATTAATCCACTGAATGGTTTGCTCTAAATGTTCTAATGGCTGGTTAGTGAGAGAAGTATATCTGTGATCCAGTAATTGGCTGCTTGGAAAGAATTCATCCAAAAATTGCTGAATGGGCATTGGACTCACTGCGAAGGGTAACACCTCTTTCCCAAGGCCATTGATTGTATTGATACAATAACACATGTTAGTAGAGAATGGAACCATGGTAGATGAGCTGCATTTGATTGGAGTGTTGTAACCACTGTCTTCAATATTAGTATCAGTGATCAGCTGAGGGTCTCCAGGTGGAGGAGTGACTGAAGGCAGACAAGTGCCAGACCTGGCTCAGGAGGTGCTGATGGTCCATAGGATTGCACAGGTTCATCAGCAATATGAGTAATGACATCAACAACATCCTGTGGGGCAGCGCTGGCCATGGTCTAAATGGTTAGCCACTTACACAACTGCTTCAAAGCTGCAGCTTGCAGCTAGCCAGCTGCAGGAACCACCATAATGTGAGATCCAAGTCTCAGCTAAAGCCACTGGTCGAGCTGAGCCAGAAGCTGCAGCAACACTAGCTGGTGGTGTTTCAAGACTCTGGTGGTCCCCAAGTTGTACCAGTAGAATGTCATTTTTATATGAGTTGCCAGGATGATGAAATGAAAGATAGAGTCTGGTGAAATATTTGAATCTGAGGGCAGGTTATCTTGAAGATCTTGCATAAGATGTAGCAGGGAGGTGTCAGTGTCATCACTCATGTTTGGCAGATAGTAGTAGGTGAACAGACAGTACTACTACTATTACAAGTGAGCAATGAGGCAAATGGAGGCTGATTACCAAATGGGGCAAATGGAGCAGACAGGGCAGATGGGGTGAAATCTTGAGTTACCAGATGGTCAGGTTCGAACCATGGCAGCACTACTACAAAGAAGAAAAATAAAGAATCGCAAGGACTTGTGGTTCAACAGTATACATCTATTGTGAATGAGCATGGCAAGGTGTGCTAAGTGGGGAGAAGATAATTAGAGAATGGGAGCCTCAAGCTGTACACCTGTCAAACTGTTAATGAGGCATCGACCACAATATTCTGAATTTTTGATTCATACCCACATTACCAGAGTTGTGCTATTGTAGTGTTGCATGCATATGACTGCAAATTATGTGTTGGTTTACAGCCTTGCAAGATCTATTGGAACTCATCTTACTAAGCACAACCGTCAGAGAAAAGTATCAAACAAGATATGTACATTTGTATAAGGAAATATGAGGGAAAGCAAGAGTGATTGTACAAGGCCAGATGACTAGTAATGTCATGGCCATGCTGAAGAACATGCATCAGTAAAATATCATGGTTCTTAATTTAACTTAATCAGAACTTGTTCCACTTGGCTTGATGTCCAAGTTTGTCAAGATGTTCAAGATATTGATTTGACTTAGAGCACAACTTGAATGTCTTACCATCAAGCCAACAAAGACATTAAGACAACTTAAGCATTTTAAAGACCTAATGAATTCCAAGGTAAAATTGTATTTCAAGATGCTAGCTTGAAAGAATGGTGATCAATGAACCAATTTATGTAAAATCCTTGGAAAACATCAAGAGAAAGGTGTGAAGACAGATGATGGTGATGTTTGGACGCCTGTCATTGTGAAGGGCGAGCAGTATTTTTTTAGTAAACCAATCTGAGGGGGCATGACTCTCAAGTTCATGGGTCCCATTTCAGTGCTTTCTGACAATGACTTTGCAAGCATTGTGGAGGAAGCTCAACAGTATGCCAAGAACTTGAAAAATGTTGGGACCTTGAGGATGTCACAACTCAACAAGTGAATGAACATGATGAGCAGAGACTAGGACTTAAACATCTAAGATAATCACAAGAGGAGGAATAGAGCAAGTATGCCTTGAGTCGATTCAAGTAATGAATACACAAGAGGTTTAAACTGAAGAACTACTGACTACAATTGACTAACTATATACACTAATTGAAACTGAGACCGAAACTGAGTTCTAACTACTAACCAATCATTAAATAGAATGAGAATTGTATGATGTACCTGAGACTAATAATAGTAATGATGTCATAGAATGTTCTGGATTGTGTCACATGATGTTATCTTATCTTATCTTATCTTATCTAAAGACAATCATAGAATATATCTTCATCTTCTGTCATAGGAGTAACACATGTGGTGGGCACTAAAGGAATTGTAAAGGGAGATTTAGGGGTTTTAGGAGGTGTTTGTGACATTACCCCCCTTCTAGGACAAGCATCTCACAAGTTGCCAAATGCAACATAAGGGAGGATAAACTTCTTTTGGAATTTCAGGAAATCAGGGGTGGTGAATACAGATTTGTTGATCTTTCGAGGGTTTACAGCTTTCAGATTTTTCTGGTGGAAGTCTTGCACAAGTTGCAAGGCATTTTGTAAGTTGCCTTCTGGTTCCCATGCCACTTCAGATGCAGGATATCCTTCCCATTTCACTAGGTATTGGAGTTTGGATCTGTGCGTTCGTGAGTTCAGCACTTGTTCTACTAGCCATTCTGAACCATTGTCATTTTTGATTTCAGGTGGAGGCCTTGCAGGTTTGTCGCAGGGAAGGAGTTTAGATGGAGTGTAGGCGGTGAGTAATTCAATGTGGAACACAGGATGTATCTTATATTTCGGTGGGAGTTTTAGGTGATAGTTCACGTCGCTTATTTTCTCCATCACTGTGAAAGGTCCCAATCATCAATCTGAAAGTTTCTTGTTTGGTCTTCTCTGATGAATATTTTTGCTTCTAACCAAACTAAGTCGCCTTCTTTGAATTGTGGTGCGTCTTTGACATTCTTGTCATAATAACACTTCATCCGCTCATTCACCATCCTTAGCATGCTTTCTGCATCTTCTCGAGCTTCTTTCATCTCGTTCATTCATTCATCAGCAGCAGGAATGTTGGATATGGAGTTAGGAGATATTGTGAATTCGGGATTATATCCATAAAGGACTTTGAAAGGGCTATGGCCAGTGACTGTTATGGAGTTGTTGTGGGTGAATTCTGCTATAGGGAGCCAGTCTACCCAATTGTCTTGTCTGTAGGAAGTGAAGAGTCTCAGATATTGTTCAACTTCCTGATTGATCCATTCTGTTTGGCCATCAGTTCTGGGATGATATGCTGTGGACATAGACCATTTAATTCCTATGTGTTTTGATACTTGTCCCATGAACTTGGACATGAATTGTGTCCCTCTATCCGATATCACTTGTTTTGGTGTCCCATGATGTCTCCAGACATGGTTTAGGAAAATCTTCACTATTCCCTCTGCATCAACGTCTTTGTTGGTGGGAATTAGATGTGTTTGTTTTGTATATTGATCTATGACAACAAAAATGCTATCAAATCCTTCACTTACTGGCAGGTCTACGATCAAATTGCAGGTAATCATTTGCCAGGGCCCTTCCAGTATTTCATTCGGTTTTAGAGGGCCATGTGGTTTTGTGGGATATGTCTTGATTGATTTGCATCTGTTGCATCCATCTACAAAGTCATTGATGTATTTTGCAATCTGGGGCCACCAATAGTTTCAGGAGACTAGTTCTAAAGTTTTGGCACATCCTAGATGTCCAGCTGCTGGTGAGTCATGGAACAATTCCAAGATCTTTTGACGTATTTCCTTATAACCTGTCTTGCGATGCAAGATAGGAGAGGAAAGCATGGTGGGGATCCACAACCTCAGCCTTTTGAATCAAGATCGTACTCCCCTCAAATTGATGATCAGATTTATGAGACCAAAGGATGAAGGAATGATGTGACTGAGCCAAGACAACCAAAGTGTGTTGAGTGATTTTGTTGTAGGTCTGGAGAGCTGGATTGTCAGGCCAAACCAACTCCCCTAAATGCAAAGTCCATAAAAACCATCAAAGAGCAGAGCAATGAAGAGTAAATCATCATAAGATGGGGAGTTAGCCAAAGATAATCCAACCAGAGCCAAATCGGTGTGAGAAAGAGGGAGTTTACACCGGTGTGAAAGACAACTCTAGTTAGAGTGATAGAAACTATCCCCTAACCAGATATATGTCAAAGCTCTGCCCAGCTGTTACACTTGCAAGCAAGAACATTTGACCCAAGGGGCATGCTGTCTGATATAAGTTCAATAGTCAGTACTAAGCAAAGAAAACAAAATCTCAGGGTCAGGGAACAAGTCTGAAGGTAAGGCATGAAGTCCAAGGTGCAGGAAATCAAGTCCGATGTGCAGAGATGCAGAGATGTATGGAGTGGGTTGGAGATGGGCTGGAGATGGTAAGGAGTGTCAAGGAAATGACAGGTAATGGGTTCAGGTAATGGGTAAACAGATATATTGTCAGGGTAACTCTAGGGACAGGTATGGGTGACCAAGTATCGGGGATTTCTCCCTCCTACTAAGTGGTAATTGTAATCTTAGTCACCCAACCCTATATAACTAGCTATGTGAAAATCCAGAGTAGGTAGGTGAAAGTAGGTATCAACACTTTGGGTCCAATAGTATGTAACAGGCCATGAGGTACTGCAGCCTGTGAGAATACATGTAATAGCACTGCCAACTCAATCAGTAATGTGTAACAACTAGATACACACCAGTGGGGTTAAACGGGACTGGACTGGACATAGGTAGGACAAGTGTGATGATCTCCAAGCGGGTCCAAAGCATCAGAGATGTGGAGATGGTAGGATGACATTGGAGATAGACAGGGATTGACATACATTGCAAATTAAGGTGTTTTGCAGGTCAGCCCAAAAGATATCGCCACACCGGATTGGAGTGCAGTAATGACACTTTGCTCCTCTGAGGGTGCATGAAACAAGGCAGGAGCAACAATTGGCTCTGACATGAGAATAAAATTCTTCCAGAAGGTTCAAGATTCCAGATAAATAATTGTTGACCAAATGGGGATTTATATGGACACACATGAAAGCGACATAGAGTGATAATGTGTCGACTGTTGGGTCTAGCACAAGATGATGGAGGTCACAAAAATGTTACATAGGAGTTGAGAGCTGATGAATAGGTTTGGTTGGTACTGTGATCTAATGTATTTTCTAAGTCAATGGACTGCTCACAAACGATGCACTCCATCAGCCAAGCCTCCCGAATGGGTTGCCTGGCCCTAACTCCTGAGCAAATCATTTTTGGCCTCCCCCAGTGCATTCCGAGGGGGTCCAAAGGGCAAGACTCTAAGTCTTGGGGACACTTTAACTGCATCCACTGCTCTCCATCGCAACAGATGATCAGCTACCACATTAACATCTCCAGACACATGAAAGACTCGAAAGTCAACTTTGAAAGCCAGGATGATCTCCACAATATCCATAAGCAAATGATTGAAACCCAGCACACCCGACAGAGTATCAAACATGTAGACAGAATTAAGATTGTCAGTGTAGACAGCCAGTCGTTGATCCTGCAAAAGTCTGGTAACTCCATCCCAAATGCCCAAACATACACAGAGTGCCTCATAAAATAAAATGTCCTGAACTGGACACCTTTTTGGTAACTGCGATTGGAATCCAAGATTAAGAGCAGGGTACCAAAACCCATACCAGTTCCTGATGCATCACAGTAAAGCTGTAAAGTATTGTTTGGAAGTGGATTGGAACTCCAAGAAATGGACTTGAGTAAATATATGCTGTCTAAACATTCAAGGTGAAATGCAGCCCATAAAAGCTCTTGAATGGCAGCACAATTGAGCCAAAGCAAACCTCTGGAATTAGTCTTTCCCTTCATCTTCACATAGACTGCTGATAAACCTGGTTGCAAGAGCGGACATACATTAAGTGCCCAGTTGAGAGATCCAGCAATGTGTTTGAACTCTCGGAGTGAGCGCTTTCTTTTATATCTGGCAAAGACTTTTAACTCCTGTACTAGGGATACCTTCAAATCTGCCTTGAGCAATGTTAAGGTCGTGCTCAAAGGTAACAGATCCAAAGGGCTTCGGCCTCAGCTCATACGCTGTGCCCCTTTCCCGAGTATAGCCCCGTATTTCAGAATGCTAAGAGTATCGTATCTGAAGATCCGGATGGCTATTGGAGCGTATCCGAGGGTCCGGACAACTATCGTATGGTATCCGGGTGTAGAGGAGAGTAACGTATTCCTATCCGAAGACAAGGAATAGTATCGTAGGATATCCGAAGGTAAGGATTGGTATCGTATTCCTATCCGAAGATAAGGAATGGTAACATAGGATATCCAAAGGTAAGGATTGGTATCGTATTCCTATCCGAAGATAAGGAATAGTAACGTATACGGATCCGGATGGCGTCCGGATATCGGACGAGAGTATAAGGACTAGTTCTAGACAAGTCTAGGACTAGAAACTAGCAGAGTATGGACTATCCGTAGATAGAGGCGGATGCGTATAGACTATCGGATACAATCCTTAAGTCTCGGAAGGTGACAAGAGTTGTTAAGACTCGAGTCCAGATAGCGGAATGAGGACAATCTAAGATGATATTCGAACTAAGGTGCTAAGAACATATACAAGAGTTTATATACGATAGAACTACGAGAGAGGCTATGCACAAAGTATCGTAAAGTATAAGCAATGCTTATTAGAAGTCAATCATAAGCCGGAAGGTAATCACAAGTGAAGCGGGTCAGTAAACATAACCGGGAATTTAATCACAAGTGAAACGGATCAGTAGAACATAGCCGGAAGAAAGCATAACCGGTGAACCGGAAAGGAGGATATACTAAATGGAGGAAATAAGCAGTGCTTAACGTTATATGAACAGGATATGAATGAAGAAGCTTATCGTAACGGATCCGGTACGGATCTGTGGATCGGATCTGATCGGATCTGACATCCGGAACTTCGGATGAGAAGCGCGAATGTATAGGATATGACAAGCAAGATCTTCATGTCATTTGGATCTACTTCAAAGCCAATAACTGGAAGTGATGGTCCATAGACTTGCTTGCACTTGTCATGAGGTATTCCAAGCTCATCCCATAGGAGTAAGAGCTTGACCATTGGAGTTGGTAACATCTTGTGGTGTTTAGCATAATACATCATTTTGCCAGCTTTGGCAAATGAAAACGAGTCATCAATGTAGATGAAAGCTTGAATGAGCTGAATAAATACCGCGATCCATATCACCAAGGACATGAAAGCATGAAAAATACGCTGGGATGCTCTTCCTCCAAAATGTTGGCCCAATCAACATAACATTCACCTTCAAAAGAAATAATTTGCTTGATTTGCCAAAGGGGGTGCATTGTCATATGATGGTACGCCCCCGAGACATCAGCCTTCCAAATGATAAGAGGATCTTGAGGATGAGAAAGTCGGTACTCCCAAATAGCATTCCCTAGATCCTGAATATTATCCAGGGTGACGCCAGCTATGTCTTCTTTAGCAATCATTGAGTCCAGA
Organism: Suillus cothurnatus; assembly: GCA_016758765.1. Classification (NCBI taxonomy): domain Eukaryota; kingdom Fungi; phylum Basidiomycota; class Agaricomycetes; order Boletales; family Suillaceae; genus Suillus; species Suillus cothurnatus. Next base: position 27,383 of record JABBWL010000258.1, read on the forward strand.
GAGAACTCCCCTGCACTATAATTGGTAATGAGATGGTATTTTCCTCCCTCCTTTGGTATGGCCTGAATTGGCATAGAATACATTCCCAGTAGGAGGTCAGGACCAAAGTCGTGAGAATATCCCCCAACTGATACCTCCTTACCGATCTGTTCCTTCAAGAAGGTTTACTCAGCCATCAAGGAATAGGAGAAGGAATGTCCCAAGTGGTTGGATACACTCCTGTTTGGGTGTCTGCCCATGGCCAGAAACCCTCTCTCAGGCCTTGACAGACTGACTTGATGAAAGACAGATTGGGGTGATTGGCAATAAAGAGGAGAGTTTTGAAATGGTCAATATTAATGGGAGTCAAGACCTGAAAGAGGTCTGGATTTTCCTTGATGGTATTCATACCAGCCTTGTTGTCAAACTCAGCTGAAGGAGAATGAGGTAAGGGCTCAGCTGTCTCAGTTCATTTAGCCATTCCACTGACCTGCACCAAATTGGTTTGGTGCATGGCTGACTAATCCTCTCTCACCCTAAGCCTATAAACTAGAGCACACATTAATAGTCCTTTTTTTTACTTTTGCCTCTAGGCTTGATTATTTTTGAAGACTTTTTTATGTAACCAGTTTTACTCTGAAGGCTGTGAGGATGACTAAGAGAGAATCCCACGCATGTCAGGTGACTTATAAAATTATTTCCCACATGAGTTGTCCTGTGGAAAAAGGCACAAAACCCCAAATACGAAGGACATGTTGAAAAACCACTGCAATAAACAACTGAGAAGTGTAAATATTGAGAGAGAGTCCATAACTTATGTAATCAGCTTTAGACCTTTTGCTTTGCCTTTGTTAGGCCACAGGGAAGTCACATGATTTACCTGTGCTCGACATGACTCAGCTATATACCACAGTGACTCATCTGATATGACTCAGCATGACTCCATATGACTCATGATGACTCCTAGTAACTTTATTATGCCAGTAGCAAACTATATTGTACTAGTACCACACAGCCACATGTATTTGTCTATATAAAGGGCCCACTGTGAGCAGTGAGCCCAGAGAACTTTTGACCCCCAATTACTAGTGTAAGGTGTGATCATAGCCAACAACAGTGAGAGACTGTAAGATTGGTGAAGGTACCCTTCAGTGAGACAGTAATTAGTGTGAGCTCATTGTTCTCCACAACCAGCAAGGCCTGGTACTGTCCCTTTTGTTTGTTTTCTGTTTTCTTCTTTTATTTTTCTGGATTTCTTTGTCTTCAAGCATAAGATATTCCACACATTTGTGTTGTCTCTTTAGACCACCTAAGACTTAGAATAGCTTAGTGGGGGAGACATTTGGAGTTGATAAGTGTACGCTTGACCTCACACATCTGAGTAGAGAGAGTGAGCCAGGGTTTCATTGCCACAGCTTTAGCTATTGAAAGGAGACTTGGTATTGAACGCCAAGGACGTCTGTTCCTGTATCTGTTTAATACTCATTGTGAGTACCTTGGCAGCAGGTTCAGTAGTATGTAAAGACTCTAAGCATTGACTAGTCCTGACCATTGGTCCTACCTGTTTTGCGCTGAGGGAGTGATTGTTATAACTCCACACAGTCTGTTGGGATAAGATTGTCTCAAGACATCCTTCACCCAGGACATGAGTGCATGTTTTTCATTTTGTTTTGTTTTGTCATCATTGTGGTCATAGCCACACACATTGCTGACCTCACACAGTACCTTCTACTGACCGTAGCTTAGGTATCACTAGAGAACCACCCATGAACGACCACATTATCAGTCATCGGTATTTGTCTGGATTGCTGACCGTGGAGATAGATTGGTTTTTAGGTGTTCCATCTACAGATCATCTATCTAAGAAGACACCACTAACAAAATAACTTTCCTCTCCCCAAACCATCTGTCTCTTAAATCTTTGCCCATGCATGATGGAATCATTTAGAAACTTTTGCCACAGGGCAGTCTCCTCATTGGTGACTTCCTCTGCACTTGCTGCAGATATGGAAGCGCTGACATTCTGTTGTGGACTTGTCACAGACTCCCCTGTTCCAGTTGTGGCATGGTTCCCCTCAACTGGAAGGGTCTGAGCATGCTGATTTCCTTCCCACGCCAAAACCTTTACCTGTACCCTTTTCCCCTGCTCCAGATGATGAAGAGGAGTGTTAGATTTCAGTGAAGGCAACCATTCCAAGAGAGGAGAGATGAGAGGTTTTGAGTCTCCTAAATTCTGAGACTGAGTCAAAGCACAAGAACTTTTGCCCCTCAATTTTGAGTCAACATGCTTTGTCAAATTTGATAACCTGGAAGTGATAGGAGTAGTGTATGTCGATGAAGAATCCAGACAGATATCATTTATAGCCCCAAAGTTCAGGCTCTTTCCACAGCATGAGGAAGCTAAGTGCTTCAACCCAAAGGTCGATCGCGATACTCCAGTCTCCATAGGTTTTGACCTTGTGTGTGGTCGACAGTTGGGATAAGACAATCTCAAAACCTTTTCCAAGAACTTGTGATTGCTTTGGATCAATGCTGGTGGAATAGTGTCCCGATAAGATCTTTTTGAGATCAGGAGCTCTCCCCTCAAGGAGAAGGGTCCACTCTGACAGGGGAAAGCTGGGACACCCAGGTGTGGTGATAACTTGTTCTCAGCAGTACTTTGAGTCCTCAGACCACTCTTTATAACAGGAAAGGGTGAGCTTTGCTGCTTGCCTCTCTGATATATGACAGAATTGGCTTGGGTCAAGCCAGGGGTAGAAGGAAATTTGTTCAGGAGTGAGTTTCTTTCTTTTTGAGCAGACAAGATATTCCCACTCATCTCCTGAGTTGTCACTTTCACCCTCTTCAAAACTAAGTCTTCTTTGCAGCCTAGTTCAGAGTTCTTTCTCTTTAGAGAGATTCATGCTCTTCTTCAAATGGGGGTTCAGGTTGAGAGCCCCTATTCTCCTCCCCTTGTTCTCCTCTTGTTCTGTAAATCAGCTCGGTACTTCCAATGTGGTCAAGGAGGGAGATGTAATGAAAGAATGCGGGTTTGAAGTCCTCTTGGGTGAGTGATTCAGATTCAGCAATAGCAGTGAAGGGTCAACAATTCTGCTGGGATGCAGAACAATGTTGGGTGAATGCTGCCTAGCTGCTATTCAACCCAAGGGTTTCTGGACTAGACTCAGGGCTCAAGAGAGAGTGTGTGTGTGTGTGTGTGTGAGAGAGAGAGGGAGAATATGAAAGTATCACTCCAGACAATGAAGACAGGACTGTGTATCAGGAGCTTTATAGTGAGCTATTAAGCTACTACTAAAACTAATAAGCTGCAAGTCTGGGGAAGCTACTGAATCCTAGAAGGAGAGCTACCAGAAATATAACTGAAAGTCTATCTAATGAGTGGAAGTATGGGGCGAAGATTTGGTGATTATGTAAGCAGTGAAAATGCGGACATAAGCAAGGAAAAGTAAGGTAAGAAAGCTAAGTAAAAACTGTTAATACCAGCCTAGAGGGAAACTAATCCCTACAGCAGATTGTAGGATTGATTGTATCTCATAGATGGCTTCTCCTTTCCTGATTGTCTCCCTTTCGAATTGGGTAACCAACTCAGAGCATCAGCTAATGGTTCCTTGCTCAAAGGTTGGAGATTCTGAGGTTGATTGGGAGTATTCATGGCCATCAGTTAACACTATGATGCTAACATACCTATTTAGCCTAAGTGTGAGGATGATGATGCAATCTTGTACCCCATGGGATGTTCCTGTAAGTATTCATGACATCACTAGCATTATAATTATTAACATATAATACATTCACAACTAAGCGCGAGGACAACAATGCAATCTCATACCACATGAAACAATGAGCGATTCCAACAGCATAATGATTACTCATGTACCAATGCAGTCCTGGAAACTTGGAGATGTAGAAGTTTGTAGGTACCCACTATTGTTGAGCAAAAGTAGGTCCACTTTGAGCGAATGTCGATAACGTTTGAGCAAAAATTTACTGCATTGGATTTGGCGATGTGTTGAGCATTGTGCAAAAATCCCCAACTCCATCATGGTGGCTGTCAACTTCAAATGTCCAGGCACCTGTATGCTGATGTGCACCTAAAATGATTTCCTTTTTCTGACAAGGTTCTCTCCATCACCATTAGTTGACCATCATTATCATGCCTTTAGTTTCAGGTTGGGATTTTCATTGCATTTATGTAACTTGGCCATATTTTGTCACCTTTAAAATACCTGGTGTTGTATAAAATCTGCAGACGAGGTTGATTCACTGCTAGAAGAACGAAGAAGTTGTCACGTCGAGTCTAGATTGGATGTTTATTCGTATCACAATCGGGAACACCACTCACGATCAGATAACCCTCCCACAATCTGTCGTGTGGCAATCAGCGAGGCTGATATAGGAAACCACTGATATTCTTTGCAGTTCTGCGTATCTCAGTTGGCGCGAAATGATGGCACTTCGTGTAGGGAATCAGGCAAGAACCTCGATATACCAAACAGAGGTAGGTAGTGGAAGAAGCATCTTGCAACATCTAGGGAGCCTAGGAAGGTAAATTGTAGCAGCTCTATGTACTAGTTGAAGGGATCCTCTCTACAAATCAGAACATGACTACGACATATGAGGCAGACCTTTCAACAGAAATCTATAATTATTCAAGTAACCTCTGATCCTTGACTTTCTCCTTAGAGATTGCAGCCGCCCAAATATCTTGTACTGAGGCCCAATACCTCTCTGGCTCCACCCGGATGTGTGCTACATGTTCGCTCTCTTCAAACAGTTCGCAACGTGCATCCATTCCGCGCTCCTTGGCAGTCTCGGCATGTTGCGTGACATCTTGCCACGGAATCAATTTGTCCTTGCGCGAGAAAAGATAGAGGCGGGGGGTGTGGAGGTCCATCCATGGCAAGACGCGGGGATTCCACATTTCGATCCGGAGGTTTTCCATTAACATTATTCGCTTACCCAATACCAGAGAGAGGGCAAGGCCGATGAAGTGCATTGTGTATATCATGGTGAGCACAATGACCCTGAGAATTGGGTTCCGGATGACGACGCTGAAAGCGAGTTTAATTGTTTTGAGGTTACCAATTGCCGGGCACGAATCAAGAATCAATGCGCTCGTGATGAAACGTTGAATTAATGTGGAGCCATATTTCCGTTGCAGCATGTTTCCAAGAAGTGTCATTTGCAGGGAGCCTCCTGGTGGTGTATACAATGATCAGCTTTTCTGTATTCGGCCTGGGTGAACCTACCATTGGAAAACACGTGAGTGATTATGCGGGGAGGCGGTTGGGTAGAAGAGGAAGATGGAAAGCAGTGCAGTGCTTCTAAGGCATCGATTACAGGCATGAGACGTCGTTGCTTTTATTTGTGTGAGCCGACAGGACAACAGTGGGGGAATATGAGGTGCTCACTCTAGTACTGGTTGTAGTCCAGAACACGTCGGGATTGCACCGAACAACGATTTGAGATGCGTTCGGATATAATTTGGTATATGCATGGGTATAATTCTGCAAATGTCTAAGTTGTGCTCCCACTATAGACGCAACATGTTAGACAAGAATTTGAACAAGAACGAGAAGAATGATAGCCTACTCCATCCGAATATCAAAATGACGCTACAGAATGCCTCGTGAGTCGTGACGTGTCAGCTATCATGCCATCACGGATATCGACTCACTTTGGCAATGTAGTATCCTGGCATGGCTCGCGGGTGCCCCGGAAATATATCCCACTGCCAATTACATTGAACCCTTCCAGAGAGTGAACACCAGCTTTCTGCGACATAATGGTACACGTGGTACCTTCATTGGTAAAAACCCCAATGAAACTAACAACAATGACACGTGATCTGATTGGGCCTGAAGCTTCCTGAATTTGTAGTCGCAGTCGTAGACAAAAATCGTGAAGCTTGACGCGAGACAGAACGACAGGGCAATATCCTTGTTTACTATGTGACCAGCACTCATAGTAGGGACTTCGTATAACTAGCTACGATTTATGTAATGTGCATGTGCCAATTCAGCTCTTACTCAAGCCCCATCAGTAGCTTGCACTTTCAACTGGCACTGACGGCTGCCTATTTTTTTCATATCAATGTTGGGACTAGTGGTATACTTATGATTTCTCGAATCAAAAGAGAGTCGTGGTATGCCATAACGGCCATCTGGACTCGGAGGTGCCGTCTGATCCATACCCTCCCTACCCCACCATCGACCACTTCCCTATCCTGCGCTGAAGATCAGGAAGGTGCGAAGGTTTGGCTTCGCGCATTCGAAGACGCCAAAACTGTCCCGAAAAATCTAGTCGAACTTACTTTCTCTCGCAGTTCTGGTCCCGGAGGGCAGGTACATTCATATTTCCCGTTTTCCGTGCGAGAGTGCAGTGTACTTATTGATATTGGTTAGAATGTCAACAAGGTGGAGACCAAGGTTTTCTGCGCGCTGTCGTGTAGATGCACCTTGGATACCGATGTGGGCACGCGAGAGTCTCGTGAGGACGGTGATTTCTGGAGCTTGTCATACGATTATCAAACTGAAACCGTTTCATTCAAGCCGTACTACGTTAAAACATCACATTCTTTGCTAGTTTCATCTAGCGCGTCTCGTTCGCAAGCACGAAACATTGATGATTCCCTGGGCAAAGTCTGTTCAACCTGCAAAGTCTATATCTCAAACTAAACGGAATTTCTTTTCTCAAGATGCATGCCGTCGTGATTGGTGCTGCCAAGAACTTTATTACCAGCGAACCCAGTGCAGAACAAAGACAAAGGGTTGCCAATTTAGAAAAGGCACATGACAGTCGAAGGAGATTGGAGAAGGATAAACGCAGCGCCGTGAAGAAGATGAGGTCCAATAAAGGATGGAGGGAATAATGTCTTGGTTAGTACGATGTACGAGCTATGGGTACAAAACCTATCTAACTGAATATCGAGAAGTTTTCATAACAGCATATTATTCTCCGTCGCATATATACGACAGTCGATATCTTTAACAGTATAGGAAAACGCAGATCAAGCAAATTAATTAACCCGGGAATCGACATAACCCAACGCCTGGAAATAGTGCCACTTTATCCATAACATGATGCCGAGCACACTATTCCAGAAACCATGCATAGGGGGGTACTAAGTTCCCGAGTGGAGCAAGGAAATTTCGAGGGCAAGTAATATTGCAACCAAGTGGGTTACACGAGAGAGCAGTAATACCGCTCCAATGATTAGGTATGCTCATGTTTGGTTGTGTTTAACTCCACTGTTCATTCATAGTTGTTTTAGATTCTTCTCGAGAGTGCACACTGCATGACTGGAACTATAGAGGTTTATTGTCACCTTTTCCCTTTAACTACTTGAGTATCTTGATTTTGCTCGGCATATATTCAAGGGCCTGCTGTATTCCCGCTACCTTGTATAGTAGGTTTCGGATCGGACCGCCCGTAAAGTCACTTCGATGCCTTAGATATAGGTACCCATGCACACTTACACACGCTCCGCTTCCTGGTGGCTTCAACTGACGAAGCCCTTTTCCGCAGCAATGGGTTCATGCCGTTTCGAGTTGCCTCGTGAGCGTGAGCTTTTTGACTGGCATCTTAAGGCTGCATGTTCATCAACGAAGGCATTCTTATTGTGATCGCGACCATACCTGAAAATGCTGGACTCACAGCTCTCAGTTGGCCGAGGAATGAGGCTAAGGGAATAAGTTGGCCATGCGTCAGTTCTCCGCCCATATATGTCAACTTCCGTTTGACGTCATCGATAGTACTTGACAAGGGAACCGACGTCATGCGAGATCATAGCGATATGTTTGAAGGATTGTTCACACAATCAACGTTAGACCTCTTATCGATATACCACAGGATTCTTGGTGGAAATTTTCCAATCCCTTCGCAACAACAGACCCAGCATTCGTTAGGTCCACCAGTTCCTCAAGGCATCAGACACAGTGGTCCCATCAACACAGTGAGTCATTGACACGCGTGTCCTGCCACACAAAACATATTTCTCTCTAACTTACCTCTAGAGTAGGCAAAGATGGTAGTTTTTCATTCGTACGATCCTGTCATTCATCACTAAATGGTATAATGCATACAAGGACTTCAGCCAACATGAAAACCCGATGTGGATGGAGGATTCATTTAACATGACAACGACAGGCTGGATCGATGTCGGGTTGATACCTATGCACAGGCGGGTGCTAGTATTTGAAGGAGTTGCAAAATTTTCCCCATCGTACAAGCTCTTCATCGTACAACACAACATGTCTTCAACAGCCGGATCGACTTCTCGTTATTCTATGCGCGGCTTGTTCGATACATTCAAACTTGATTGTAAAGCCGCCGCGCTCGAGTTCGTTGGGACAACGTTGTTTTCTACTTTTAGGACTTGGTGGTATTCAGGTGGCTGCTGATGAGGCCGGAGTCAGCGGCACCACTATCGAACATGTGATGTATATCGCAACATCCATGGGTCTCAGCCTTCTGGTCTCCGCTTGGTTGTTCTATAGGATAATGGGTGGCCTCTTTAACCCCAATATCACGCTTGCACTGTTTCTTGTAGGCTTGATGAACCCCGTGAGATTTGTGTTGTTCTGTATCGCACAACTGGTTGGGGCTATTGCCGCATCAGCGCTGTTGTTTGCGTTGACCCCTGGGCCATTGTATGTCAAGTAAGTAGCTGTCGCGATTGGTGATTTTGTCAATCCTAATGAAATGCACGCCTCGCCTGATAGCACGTTCCTATAACAGGGAATCAATTCATTTCAAGGCGTTTTCATTGAAATGTTCCTCGCAGCGACACTGGCTTTAGCCGTTCTGATGCTGGCCGCTGAGAAATCCCAGGTTACTCCGTTTGCACCGGTAAGGATGATTGTCATGTCCCATCATAATAACGCTAAACGTTATGCATCAGATTGGCATTGGGCTGACGCTATTTGTCGGACATTTGTAAGTGGGCTACCTTCATGTGTATTAGTTGTTGAAACCGTCCATACCTGGCGTAGATGGGCCGTATTTTATACGTGTGCATCGATGAATACAGCACGTTCATTCGGGCCTGCGGTCGTCACTGGGTTTCCTTACTCTGACCATTGGGTAGTAAGTAAATCAGACTCTTCACGGGCGTGCGCCTAAGCTTCGCCTCATTATAGTATTGGGTCGGTCCATTTCTTGGTTCTCTGCTGGGAGCTGCTTTCTACAGTATGCTGAAATGGTAAGTAAGATCCACCCACTCGCTCGCATGTGCTGACACGCATGACAGGATACATTATCAAGATTTAAATCCTGGGCAGTCGTCCACACAAGAGAAGGCTTTGCCGGATCCAGTGCTTGCCGAGGGACCAAGTGACACCGAGAACGCTTTGCCTAACATAAATGTTGCGGGAATGAGTTCAGGAAGCGTTGGGGTCATGCAGACCCTAGCTAAAGTTTAACAAACAACTAAGGCTTGTCCCCTCGGGATAGAGTATAAGTATCAGCTAAATGTGCCAGTTTTTTATTACTTACACACGCAGGGCGTATAGAGTGTCTTCTATGTACTGAGAGATGGCGGTTCGATTTATCTATAGAAATTTTTGCGGAGATTCCCTAAAGCTTCGAGATCGACGAGGCACCCCCCTAGCAGAAATGCTCGTATGAGTATCCTGAAGATATGAGTGCTGTCAAAGAATTTGCTTCAGAGCAATTTTAAAATAGTGAGAGCTACTGCGACTAACCCCTTCCATAGAGTGAACATCAATATAACATGTCGGCTCAGCAATTCGCAGGAAGTATGTAACGCGAAAGAGACAACTTCCCAGATATTCACTTTTGTAACTTAAGTTCAGATTTTGTTCGCCGCTTGAACGTAGAATTGTGCTCCTTCTTGACTCAGACATGGATATAAAGCTGAGAACTTTGATGCAACGTACAATGTTTTGCAGGATACCAAATGATTTCCGAGACGAGGAGAAATCGACTTTTGAATGGGCTATCTGCATGTTATTTGCTCACGCTCGAAAGTAAAGTTTGAAAAGTATAGCCTATATTGTAGTGGCTTTTGTAATGCAATCATCATGTCCACCGAAACCATAACAAAACGCCTGCACATATCCGGTCTCACAACACCTGCCATCACACCCGCAGACCTTGCAAAGCGACTCGGCGCATTTGGCACGGTAATTTCGCTCGATGGCTTTGGGAAACTCGATGCACTAGGCCAACCGAGGCCTTTCGGCTATGCGACGATTGAAGGTCGCAAAATAGACCTGGCGAGGTGTAAGTTTTCTTTCTTTTCTGCAAATTTTACCGCTGAAATTGGTCAGGCGTAAATGTACTCAGTGGGACAGTATGGAAAGGTGCCAAGCTCCGTATTGGAGATGCAAAGCCTGATTTTCGTGAACGGTACGTCTTCACCCCAACTCACTCACTCCCCACTGACCCCAAAAACAACAGACTCGCTTCCATTGCCCCTCCACCACCCAAAAAACGACGTGCCAATTCCAAGGTAGGCATCCATGCGCCCGATATGTCACTGGTCACGCCCGAGACAGCACGTACCCGAGGAGGATGGAGGGTCACCGAGATGGGACGTGTAGTGAGAATCATGCGGATGAGACCTGAGAAACCCTTGGAGCCGCCTCGGGTACTTACCAATGCAGGGAGCAAGAAGTACGACAAGGATGGAAAACTCGTGACAGGGAAACGCAAAAAGCGCGTCAAACTTCCCCCCGCGCGCGCTCGTCGCCGGACGATCGATCCGACGCGCTGGGACTCATCACATCTAAACGGTATCTGGTTGGACGCTGAGGTAGCTGGCGCGGTGGATCTTGCAGAACACCCCAGTGGGCCTGTAATCCCGAGAAAGAGACGTGCTGAGGCGGTCGAGAACAGTGACAATGAACAAGACACCGAAAGTGCACATAGTAATGATGAAGATGATGACCACAAATCTTCATCGCTGCCTGTCCCAAAATCTACTGTTTCTCCCCTTCCATTACCAGAGCTGTCACCCTTTCCTACCGCTTGTTCACCCGTAAATGAAGCTGCGACTGAAGCAATCCCCTCCCTCACTCAAGAAAAGCTCACCTCTCTGGCATTCCTTCGCTCCCTTTTTGGGGACGGGGACGAGGGATGGGGTGGGCAGGAGAGTTTGTCTGATATTGAAGACTCGCGTCTTAAGGGTAAAGGTAAGGCGAGGGAGCCTCAGACTGGGACAGGGACGGGTGTGGATGAGGGCGACATCGAGATCGAGGAAGTTCCGGTTGCGAAATACAAGAATATGGAAATAGTATCAGATTCAGTAACGTCTCCGCTTCACTCTCAATCTCACCCTACATCCACATCGAAGCCGTCGGCTCAGAGTCAGAAACAAACAAAACTGAAGGATCTGTTTGCACCGAGGGAGGAGGAAGGTATGTTTTTGTTTCATTCCGTTTTATTGCTACACTTGTTCGTGTGCTTCCTCTTCTAATATCCCCGATTTTATTCCGATCGATCTTCACTGACTGTGACTTGCTGCAGCCGGTTTCTCTTTACTCGGTCATCTCGACCTGGACTTTGAGGAGGAAGACATACTCGGGATTTCAGACCTTCTCCGCCCCACCGAACCACATTACGCGCTACCTCCTCACGTAGTCTCGGCTCCTCTTGAGCAGCCACAAGCGCACCCAACGCTAGACTCGAATTTTCCCTTCTTCTTCCCTCTCCCACCAACCCTCCTTTCGCGTTCCTCCAACAAAAGAAATACACCTCGAGATATATTCTCGCTCTTCCCTCGCGAGGGTAAAGAGAAGGACAAGGACGGAGAACCTTTCTCCCGCACCCAAACTACCTCCGAAATTCACTCCCAGTGGGAGACCCAAAAAGGTGCGCTGACGAGGGAGTGGAAAGCTCGGTGGAGAGAGGCTTCGAAGGGGAAGAGAGGAAGAGACGAGTAAATGTGTTGGATCCAGGGAATTTGGAGTTAAAAGGTTCTTGCTCCTCCAAGAGCATCCCTCTGAAGTCTGTATTGCGGACGCTATAAAATAGTGCACCATGCTTTCTTCATCTCACACATCGAAGATTTTGACTGTTTAACTGGCTAGGATGATAATTGTTGTACTCCGCTTGCAAAGACAGTGTATCTTCAATATCGCTTCGGTACTACTTGCAACCCATTTATCTTGATTTACCCAGGCTAATACTCTGAGAACATATGATCAAAATGTGATCCATACGTCATACTCACTGTCTTTGGATTGAAAGTGTTCGCTTTGAGGATGCCTGAATAAAACAAACCAATTGGAACGGAGAACAAAAAGTGCATCGTAGAACACGTATCGCAAAGAATGGTTGTATATGAAAAGTAAAATACGTACGACAAATGTGTTTTGATACTTCAAACATACCCAATAACACGTCCCTTTCGATAACCTCTCAATCTCATATCCGTCTCGCTGACGCCCAAACTACACCAAATCAGAAGCTTTTGAATGTAAATTAATCCAGCCCTGGTGCTGATGGTCCGCTCACAGCGGGAGACAGCATCCGCCGCGGAGGCGCCCCTCCTCCCGGCATCCCACCGCCCAGCATAGATGAAATCATAGCTCCCAATGGATTATCAGGCTGAGTGCGTGGCGGGGGAATTGCGAAGTACAACGTTGCTATCTCTTGTAGTGTCTAAACGATGCGGTTTGTTTTTAGGACATCAAGCAAGTAATAATTATTTGACTTACCACCCGAACCTCCTTGGTTGCTAAGACGCCACCTTTAGCTTGGTATGTTCCGCAAAGCCTTACCCAGCTCTCGCGCATGACTTTATTCTTATCCCCATTCGCACGCTGACATGTCAAGACAGCAAGCTGACAGAAGTTGAGCACAGGCTCAGTTGTATGTGTGATTTCACTCGTAGGGGTGACAGGCAATGGAGATGTTTGCAATGGCGAAAGCAGATTCGGTCGAGATAAAATAACTTGTGCAATAAATTGCGAAATGAAGGTGCGAGCTCCGACGATGTTGCCATTTTGTAGATATCTGTGATGGGATGCCATGAACCAGAGAACGTGGGGAATGATATAGACGTAGAATCCCCACTTACGGTAGTGTGCCTCGAAGAGCAAAGTTCCCTGGAGCTCCACCTGCTGCGGACCATTCTACCATCATGTTCGCAAGTGAACGTGCGCTGTCCCTTTTACCTGACGCGAGGAAGTGAGGCTCTGCCGCATCAAAGGCCCCATCTACACATCGTGAACACGACGGTCACTTTCGTAGATACTGTCATATATATACCTTTGTATAGGAGCTCTCCGATATAGTGGTGCAAGTCCTGGTCACCTGCAGGACAATCACCATGTCTTGCTGACCATCTAAACGCATTATAATGATCAGCCTTGGTCCCGATCCGATATGAGGACAACTGTACGCTATGGATCTATCAATGATCGTTTTCCTCCATGAACCGGACGATCCAGTCAGTGCGATGAGTTGTGTCAGTCTCCCTGAGCATATAGAATCAATCACGTACTCCCTTGCACACGGTAGATCAGGAGCACACACCTCGAGACTCATCATTCACGGTCTCATCCTTGCTTTCATATACTTCTAAAAGGAACAGCGTCAAATCTGTTCCACTGCCCTGCTGGCCAACTTTCAGGAGCTCTCTCGCACTCTGGAAGAGCACGTCGATGGCAGTGTCGTACTGCCCAGACTTGCTGTATCGTGAAGCGAAGGTGCGCGCTTTCTGGTGCGCTTCGTAGGGCTGCCCAGATGCGACAAGCGGTAGAATCGCATTCAGGGCGCGAGAAGATGAACCGGATACTGCAGGCATCACTGTGGTTAGTGGTGAAGGGTATGCATATGCGTTTCAGTTGGATTGCATATGTTCTAGTGTTGGTGTCAGGGGTCCTACTCGGTTTACTCCAACCTGCAGCTGCCAGAACACGATCCGAATCAAATCTACACAAGAGGAATAGACGACTATAGGATGCTACGGGATGCTATACGCCATCCATTTATCCCCACTATGCTCGTCTCCACCCACCCAATTCTTGAGAAATCCTGCGACAACTGTTTTTGCCAACCACCCAACAAGGATCACAACTGTCGTAAAGACAGGATGACAGTCAAGCACGACTGCGAGGGAATTGTTTAGTGAAGTGCGAATTCTAAAAAATACAGACCACAACAAACCTCGAAGTCCAAATCCAGTCGCCATCCCACCCAAAACATTCCTAACAACCCATTCACGATCTAGTTTGTCCTCATCCCATATCTCGAGGGCGCGTGAGACGATAGGGCTGCTGTAGTATGAAGGATCCCAATAGTATGGAGAACCTCCAGGTTTCGACGCGGAAGGGCGCCATATCGTGAGCAAAAAGAGAAGGAAAAGCTTTGTGAGGGAAGAATAGAAAATTGTCAGAGGAATGAGCGAGAACCTGGGCTTGCAATTGAGGAATCAATAACTACAGCAGATTTTAAACCTCACTTGAATTGTTGTCGAACACCTGATATTTCTACTGGTGAGATACTTCTCCTTGAATGAAATAAATCCGAGAGTGCTAGTACAAAATACGATGCAACCATCACTCCTCCATGAAATGCAAACGTTTCTGCACAAGCTGTAAGCATAACACTCGAATGAGAAAAACAAGCATGGCACCTATAAGGCATCCAATGAGAATTCGAAGGAAGACAATATTGGTTTCAACCGTCCACCGTGAAACGTCTGCAGATATCCGAGGATCTAATGACCATGAAAACGCAACAGCCCTCGGAAAAAAATAAAGCTTACTGAGCTGTGCCCACCGAATAACTAAGATAAATGAGCCAGAGTGTACAGTGGACTCGTGGTTAATGACTTCACGTACATGCATCGACGGTGATAAGCCCGCAGGCAAGCTTCAAAATAAGCCACCACCTGTCCTACAAGCCAAATACTCAGCGACGATATCATCAACAGACTCAACAATCTCTCACTTTCTCCCTTTGTTGGTTTTTAGTAGCAGCCAGTTTGTCCGCACCTTCCTGACTTTCCTCAAGGCTAGTTCTACTCTTCCCGAGCGCCTTTCGCGGCTCTGTCCCTCTATTATATATTAGATGTCTATACACTTCTCGCTTCAGCAGAATGAGGTCCAAGAGGAGCGTCAGGGAGTCGTGTTCAACATATGGATCTGCAAATTTCAGGCATTTGCTCTACCAATGACTCTCGCGTTAGAACGAAATCAAAATGAGTTAAACTGCACACTGACGCATTGTTCAAGTCTCAGGTTGTACGCAGATTCGTAAACTGTGTAGAGGTGCGATATGGGGTATGTGCAAGTGATACAGATGGCCATGCTAGATTAGGAAAGTGACAATGTTGTAATCAAGCCTGGACTAGGTCTCTGGTGTTTCGCTTTGACACCGAGACAATGGGGTATGTATAATCTAAGCAAAATCTCCTACTTGCAAACTAGAGTTTCTTGGCAGCCTGCCTCTTGCTTCTTCCCCTGATTCAGATTCAGATGTTATCATTCGCAGATAACTTGTCTAATAAGAGGCGCAGTGTCGAGATGCATTGACACCGCGTTCTCAAAAGCCACTGTAGCCTGCTCTAGCATTAATTGCCAAACCGCACGATGACCATCGAGTACACCATCGGGTTGGTGAGTACCCATTTCCTGCGATCCAGATCAACGTTGCTCATTTTTCAAAAGGCACCATCCCCACCAACCCTGTTGAAGGACAAAATCATCTGCCTGTGGGATAGAGGTGATGGAGTGCGCTGCCGCGATGTCCTCAAAGGTGACACACTATCCTTGCACCTCCATAGCGTTCACGGGTGCCTGGGGGCTGACGACACCACCCTGACATGCTGGTGGGACGGCTGCGCACAACACATGGAGAAGTGTGCCATTGTGAAGCACATTCAAGACATACATCTCGGCGTAACATATCCGTGCCGGCGATGCGGTGTGACGTTTGCAGGGAAAAAGAGCTTTGAACTGCATTTGGTGGGTTGCCCAGTCCCAAAGAAAAGAATTGAGGTAGAGTTATTTGAACGTACGCTCGTCTTTGAACGATCACCGTGAGTCGCTGGGATGTTTGTAGCGATTCCTTGCTTATCCTGTTCGCATTCAAGGAGGTTTATGCACACTTACTAAAATGAATCTGCAAGTAACCTTGCGCAAAGAATCTAGAACATTAGTATCAACATTTGTGAGGGAGCTCAGTCGGAGTTGGCTTGTTCAGCGGCCCTTCTCAAGTTTTATGTGCTCAGGTCGCCGAGGATACGTCGAATTACGAATGAACCGATGACTTCTCAGCCCATCCTCTAGGTTGGCGTAATTCCCTCATGATAAGGAGGCTTTCTGTAGGCCAACAAGAAATGAGTCACCAAACAGACGAAACCGATCTGGGAGTACTTACAGACGAACTGAGTGGATAATTCCCCCATTCATGAATAGTAAGCTTCGCAAAAGGTTTGCGACTGTGCAACGTGATCAATGATTATCAAACGCGTTTTACTTTCGGTCCATGAGGCGGGAAGGAAGATCACGCAGGGAACTGTAGTGGTTGCCGTAGACATAAGAGCAATCATCCTCGGGTATATCGCATACGTATAATGGCATGCTGCTAAAATATACTACACACCACTTACGCAATGAAAGGGAACATTGCCTTCCTGTCCCTTGGGTAATTGCTCCCAAACTCTTTCCTATATGCGCGGTGCTTCTTAATAGCCCAGACATACATCTGATACGTCGAAATGACCAGGAAGATCCATGCTAGTCCACGAACCATAACTTCAAAACAGGGGCACAAGAAAACAGAAAGCAGTACGTACCAACGTAGCTTCCTGTGAGAGCCGCGATGACCAACCATCCAAGGAATTCGAAGAAGTAGTTCGGGACCGAGACGAGGTTGAAGCCGTACCCTTGGGGAATGGCACGTTTGCGGCTTCCTGCAGGCCGGAGCTTACGGAGTTTGATGTGAGTGATGAGATTAGAGATTTCGGAGAACTGCAAGCGGGCAGGCATTCAGTATGCGTTGCAATGCGTACCGAAATACCAGGACACACACCAACCAGATAGCAGCGCCTGCTTGAATATACAGAGGATCATTGCGAACTGTGCCACGGATGTAGGGCGAGGCAGCACCATACACAGGACTGTAAATGCTGTACGCGAGAGCAAGGCCTTATATAGCATCAGCTTGAAAGCTGTCTCCCAATACGCAAACATACCACTTCCAAGGTGATAGTGAGCAGAGCTAACAAACACGTTCAGTCTCCTAGAACAGTATGCATTCTTGAAACGCGTACTTCTTGAAGATATTCATGAAGGGCATAGTCGCATGCGAAAAACGATGCACGAACATCGTTTCTAGCTCACGTTTGGCGAAGTGCAGGATGACAAATGCAAACACATAGCTGATCACGCTTGAGCATATCATTTAAACCAGAAATGCATGTAAATACCGTTGAAGCATGCTGTGATGCACAGGACCACCATAAAATATATTGGGGAAGTAATAGATCACTGGGTGGATGAACAGTGGGCCAGCCTGGGGATGGCGCGTCGGTAGCTCGCAACCACGAATCGTACAAGACACTCACATATTCAACCATAAATACAGTTTTCCAGCTAATTTGAGGGCCGAGGTCTTTCACAGACAACTCCCCGCCTTCTGCTACACCAGCAACCTTCAATGTGACGTCATCAGGTAGAATATTCTTGGAATCCTTGAGGGTAATTTTTTGGCGGTCCAAGTAGAACTTAAAGACGTTCAGTCTAACGTCCAGTTGTGTGAACAGGAAAGACTTACACCAGGAAATTCTTTAGCTATCGCACTTTTGACGTCTGCAATAGTCGCGTCCTCAAGTTGTTTCCCTGAAAGTTCCACGACCGTCGGGAGGCCACGAGCCAGAGCAATTGGCTTCCCCGCTGCAGACACGTTTACGGAGACCATTAATGCGTATTAGGGTAACTCAAAGTAAACTGTCCGCTTGCCAAAAACAAACTTACACAAAATAATTCCAAATAAATCACATATACCATATTGAGCACTTCGTTTTATCGCAAGTTCATCATATATGGCCGGCAAATCCAAGAAGCCCAAGGTCTCGCTGCCGGAAATTCGATGGAGCGAGAACGACCATTCGCGAGTGTGGGAACACATCACGGAACTCGATCAAATTACAAGGTGTTATCTGGAGAATCTTGAGCTTGTAGGCTTACTAGATGTCCACTAGGCCGCTAGACGAGATTGAGGCGGTTCTTTACGATGGTGGGGATGATAGATGGAATGAAGAAACATTTATGTCATCATTAAGAATGTCGTACACATAGTACAGGAATTTCTTCAAATAAAAAACATGGCACCGTGTATTATTGGGGGGAACCTAACTGCAACATACATAAGGATTCTGTGGAGAATTGCGTGTGCTAGAGTCGATGCGCGAACTCTTGGGACATATGGACTCGTGACTATCAAGAAAGCCTCGTCTTTGAAACAACATACCATAAATAAATACTATGACAAATCTTCGACCTTCCTGCAGAACACTCGGCAAACATTTCCCTACACAGTACTGCTAGTTGGCACATGTACGCGCTCCTGGAAAACAACAGAATTCATGCTAGTTTCTGCGTCGGAGTTGGTCACGAGTTTAGCGTGGTACTCTCGAACGCTAAGGATGAGGCGTGGTCCCAGCACGAACATCTGCACGGGCAATAAAATTTGATAAATACTATTGAGTATCTGAGCTCCCATAGAATTTAAATCCTACAGAAATTGTGAGCAATGGTTACAAGCAGATGTCAGCGACAGATCGGCACACCGAGAGCTCTGGAGAGAAAAAGGCAAGCTGGAGGCAAGAAACACTAACAAAGCTAGCATGTACGGAACTTGAGCAGGAAAGATAGTCACATTCGCATTACAAGCTCACCTTGCAAAATAAAGCACGTGAGATTTTATCAGCACTCTGAAACAGTCCCCGATGGATCCTGTCGATGGACCGAGTCGTCGCAGGTCACGGAAGTGTTTCACTGCAATCCAGACTGAAAGACACAACGCGAGGACCTCCCAAGCAGTGCCGAGTACCCAAACCATCGGGACCAGAAGCTGGACATCCCCCTTATATCCATAATTACACATATATGTGCCAGAGAGTATCAACTCCTCTAGTGTTTGTCCAATGAGCTGTGTTCTTCAAGTCAATAAGCAAGACTTACCCACTACAGTATCCTTGAATCCTATTACCGTGATTGCTCCACATGCGATGTTAACAGCCAGGAAAGTAATAACAAGGAAGATAAGCATGATTCTAGCTTTCTCATACATAGCATGTAACCGAGCAATCATGATAACTTGCATCGTGTTTCAGTCCAGTCAAATATCACTGAGGTATTGCAGCTCACCGCCCAGCATGGTAGTTACGACCACACTTGTCTCATTACCTGTGTAGTACACAATATTGCCTGAAACATCCAATTAGTGATTACCTCGTGCTAGGCTCAAACGCTGTGACTCACACCTATTGAGTCATAACGTTGAGTCAAGTTCAACTGTCAGAATCTCACTCACCCCTACAAATGAGTGGATTCAGTGGATGGGAATGGGATGGTTGTTTAATACTCACTGCATCGGTTAGTGAAATCAATGGCATCATTTCTGTGTGCCGCTAGTCAAAAGAATCGAACACAGCACATATGAGACATACGCAGAACGATGGTACTGATATTGAGAGATAGGTTATTAATATAGTGCTACTTTGTTCGCTTCAACACATACACAGAATATGGTATTCCAATATAGCGTATCTGGAACATTTGGGAGTTAGCACAACCGCTGACCACGCTATGGCATAACATGAGGTACGAACAATCAGGTACAGCATAGTCATGAGAGACCAGTGTTGCCTCTGTCACAAATTCATTGTATTTCCCTGTTTTTCTCCTCATATGGAACTCAGTCACTTACCCAGATCAGTTCAATCTATAACGCCATCCTTAGCAAGTTGGCTGCATTGGCAATCAGCACTGACCTACCTCTTGTCCAAATGTTAAGACTCGAAATATCATGAGAATATCGGCGGTTTTTGAATACTGTTCTGCTCACTCCAATCGTATACCACCACGATGCCACCAGCAACTGTGAAACCGCAAGTCAATGTTGATTCTTGAATCAAGACATCACCAACTGATACAACGAACCTGCGCAATAGCTGAAAAAGATATTTGAACTGATCATCGGCCACCAACTAGGATCATTTGAGACTACAGTCATATTCGAGGGATGGGTGTAAGCGAGTGGGGGATGTTTGGAGTTATGACAACATGGTATTCGTGTTAGATATACCACCGTTCAGCGCTTGTATTGCCAAGACTGGTATAATTGTTAAGAAGATGTATGTTCGCGTCAAGATCCTTGATTGGTCGAAGTAGGGCCAAGTATTGTAATGTGAAACCTAGTAAAAGTGGGAGTCCTGTAGTGATTGAATCAAAGTTGATTTTGATTATCATGCACGCGAATGCAACATCCACTCGTTGGTGATGTTAACAATTCATTTCCAACATCCTGCCATCTTCGTGTGTTCTTGTTGCAATTGAGGAGTTCCGTACGAAAACTTACAATTATGTCACTATAGTAATTTTACACGAATTTGATGTGATCACAACAAGCATGTGCATGCTCTCTCGGCCTCGGAGGCGTAACAGCACCCCCAATATTTATAGAACAGGCCCCATTCACGATACCTTAGATTGTGCTGTCTACTGTCCATTTATTTCAAGTACATAGTTGAATTGGACGAATACTAGTGGACTCCCAAATGCACTCTATCCCACAATTCAATCCTAGTCAGACCATTTAGAAGAGAAGGAGATCGTTCCATCTCTATTTCCAATTTGATAGTGATCCCCACCTGGGTCCAGGGACAGGGCTCCTAGTATCTACTATCTAGAGCGTCTTGTATATGCAGTGTTACCAGCAACCTTCATCTCCTATACATGAACTTACTACCACCGGCACCGCCATGGCACTTGCACCGACTCTCTTCCCGTCTGCACATAGTTACTCCCTGTGCAAATGAATTTACTTGGCACAAAGGGCCCATAGCTTGGCAGAACTGGTTGTGCCTGGCGGGTGGCAGAACTCAGGCGAAGGTGGGGTAGCAGGACCTGGCAGAACTTCCAGCACGCGCGGAGACATCATTTAGATGCAACTATACAGCTAATTTGAACTCAAATCACTCAGTAGATACAAAACAGCCTTGGTCAATTAGTATGGTCCATGCTGGAGGGCGCCCTGTTGCCTCACTGATTGGTGACAATTTCGAGCGTCTGGATCGAGTTGCTAATAGCTCGAATCGCTACTACTGGAAATGTAATTCACTGGCAGCCAAGCAGATGGCCTTTCATGATGGAAGAACCTTCCAATCAGTTACCGAAATTCACCCACTCAAAGTCTTTGCTGTGACAATCCTCTCGGTTGTAGGGCATGCAGGCAAAGTAGAGTGCACATTCTCCGATCTCGGTACAACACAATCTGCAAGACGGTGTAATCTCTCAGTTAGAACACTTGGAAAAATTCGCGCAAACCTTCGTCACCATAGCGCCATGAAAGCTGCAGGAACTGGGAAGTATACACACCGTCTACATGCTCACACTCCCACTCGCGAAGAGGTTGGCATTGACATTGAAGTTGCAGATGATCTTGAAGCATCCTTCGCATGGGCACCTCCACTGTCCACGGAATTTCGTGACGAATATGATCTTCTTGCGAGTCCAGAGAGTATCTCACATGACGATATTGCCACTGAATTTGTAGCTCTTTAAGAGTTGAAGAGGACCGAAGAAAATGAGAGCATCAACGAAGTTGAAGTTCTTGAGGGAAAAGTGTTTGATCTTAGCGAGTTGGACCGTCGAGCAAGGAATTATACCACAGACTGTCCTAGACGAGATTGAGATGTTTGATTACGATGGTGGATGATAGATGGAACGAAGAAACATTGATGTCGTCATAGGAATGTCGTACACATAGTCTGGAGTTTTGCCACCCTGGCTACTGGCAGAACAACCGGATTTGCCGGCTAAATTTCTCCTCGCTGGAAAACACTCAGAAAGCATTTCCCTACACAGTACTGCTGCTGCTAGTTGAAATTTGTACATTCTCCTGGAAGACCATCGACTTCATGCTAATCTCTGCATCGGAGTTGGCCACGAGCGTAACGTGATACTCTCGAATGACAAGGACGAGGCGTGGTCCCAGCACAAACAACTTCACGCTCAATAAAATTTCGAGAACACCATAGAGTATCTCGGCTTCCATATAATTTGAATTCTACAGGAATGATGAGCAGTTGTCGCAAGCAGATGTCAGCGATAGGCCGGCGCACCAAGAGCGATGGAGAGAGAGAACTAAACTGCAGGCAAGAGACACCAGCAAAGCTAGTACGTGCGGAGCTTGAGCGGAAAAATATAAACACATTGGCGTTACAAGTTCACCTTGCAAAATAAAGCACGTGAGATTTTATCAGCACTGTGAAACAGTCCCCGATGGTCGATCCTGTCGATGGGCCCGGTCGTCGCAGGTCACGGAAGTGTTTTACAGCAATCCAGACTGAAAGACACAGTGTGAGGACCTCCCAAACAGCATTGAGCATCCAAATCATCGAAAGCAGAAGCTGGACGTCCCCCTCAACACCGCAAATATGCGCGCCAGAGAGAATCTGTTCCTCTGTCTGTCTAATGAGCTGTGTTCTTCAAGTCAGCAAGTAAAGCGGCTTACCCGCTACGATATGCTTGAGTGCTAATACCGCTATTACTCCACAGGTGACATTTACAGCCAGGAAGATAACAACGAGGAAGATAAGCATGATTCTAGATCTCTGATACATTGCATGTAACCGGGCAATCATAATGACTTGTATTGTGTTTCAGTCAAGTCAATATCACTGAGGTATTGCAGCTCACCGTCCAGCATGGCAGTTACAACCACACTTGTCATATTTAATGAGTAGTAAATAATATTGCCTGAAACACCTAATTAGTGAACACCCTCGTACTAAAATCAAATGCTCCGACTCACATCTATTGAGTAATTATGTTGAGCCAAGTTCAATGTTCAAAATCTCACTCACCCCTACATATGAGTGTTATCATTGGACAAGAATGATGTGAGTGCGGAATACTCACTGCATCTGTCAGCGAGACCATTGTCATATATGCTGTGTGCGACCGGTCAGAAAAATGGAACACAGCGCATGTGGGACATACGCATAGCGTTCATGCTGGTAGTGAGAGATGAGCTATTAGTATAGCACCGAATTGTTGGCATGAAAAACATACACAGAATATAATGGTCCAATATAGCGTATCTAGAATGTTTCAGAGTCAACACAACTTGTCGACCATGCTATAGGATGACATGTGGTACGAACAACCAAATATAGTACAGTCATGAAAGACCACCGTTGTCTCTGTCGTGAATTCATTGTATTCTCTGTTTTTCTTCTGATGTGGAACTCCATCGCTCACCCAAATCAGTTCGATCTGTGACACCATCTTAGCAAGTTGAATGGTCCGGAAATAGCACCTACTTACCTCTTGTCCGAGTGTTAGGACTGGAAATATCATGAGAATATCAGTGATTCTCAGATACTATCATGCTCACCCCAATCGCATACGACCACAACGCCGGCGGCAACTGCGAAACCGCGATTTAATGTTAGATCGAGACATTGCTGATTGATGCGACGAACCTATCCAATAGCCGAAAAAAATGATCGAATTGATTATTGGCCACCAACTGGGATTATTTGAAACTACGGTCATATTCGAGGGATGGGTGTGAGCGAGTAGGAATTTTGGGGTTATGAAAAGATAGTACTAGTGTTGGTGTTAGATATACCACTGATCAACGCGTGTATCGCCAAGATCAACATGATGGCGATGAAGATGTACGTACGCTTCAAGATCCTTGATTGGTCGAAATAAGTATATTGTAATACACTCATAATCCCCATATATCCTAGTTAGTAAAGTAGCTTCAGTTCCTGAACTCAATGCATGTGAGGCACGAGCCATGTGAGTGGCAAAGTCTTGTGCCCAGAACCCGGGTATGAACTCTTGAACTAGGGAAGTCCAAAGCTGGTCACCACTGTGACGACGCTGCTAATAAGTATGTTACCCCTTCATTAGCTTCCCTGAAGTAGGGTCAAATTCGGACTTGGACTCGAATGACGTCATGTTATTGGAGGTAACAGAGCGACCAATGAAGAAACAAAGGATTGTGCTGCAGGACATTTCGAGTTCGAAACAGGTCATATCATTTGACAGGCGGAATGTTACTAAGGGACATAACTGTTGTCCTGCCACCTGTTCGGCCGCCTACTAGGACCGCAGACCTTACTCCGAGCTCAATCAATGAACACCAAGATAATGTTGAGACCCGGATGATGAAAATGGGAATTGGCTTGGTGGTGATATCACGGACCATGTGGATTTGGCTGATGCAAAAGCAATGATTCGATGTGGGTAAACATATTGACATATCATCCACGTACCTCCTCGATATTCTGTCAGACCATCCTGTGCAACCCACGGCTGCTCGTGGAGGTCCGTTGATACCAAGTTGCAACTTCGTCCTCGACGCTGATGGAGGACGAACGGGAGGAATGGATAGGCGGTGTGAATTACGGTCAATTAGAGCAAAATTCAGCGTCGAAAAGTCATTTGGGTCGATTTGGTGTCATTTACACTGTCAATTAGTTGGTGGTGCAAATTTGCCGGTCAACCAGAATTCCCCGAACCCTAATTTCTATCTATTTACTTCTGTCCTTTGACGTCTATTGCCACGTATCCCTCCCCTTCTTGTCTGTTTTATGAGATTCCATCGTCCTCGGCTAAATAGGAATGTTAGCATCGTGGTGTTATCTGACGGTCATGAATACTTACAGCGCGTTTTATCGTCGTAGCTACGACTGCATGACACGTTAATAATTAGAATGCTTCTGATGTCATTAATATTTACAGGAACGTTCCATGGGGTATGAGATCGCATCTTCCTCAGCTAAATAGGCAAGTTAGCATCTTAGTGTTTAACTGACGGCCATGAATACTTACAGCGCTTCTTGTCATAACTAATCGGGAAGTATACACCACGGGCCACGTCCTCGCGCTTAGCTACGGCTACATGATAGGTTAATAAATATAATTCTGCTGATGTCATGAATACTCGCAGGAACGTTCCGCAATCGCTCCTGGCATGGTGTATGCAACCGCAAGAATCACCATGGAGGCAAGTGCATTGAACAGAAGAGAGCGCTGCATGTTTGAAGTCAAGATGAGTGAAGGTTAGAGGAAGTTGGTACATAGATTGAAAATCTAGAAGTCCTTCTTATACCTTTTAATAGGGCTGTATTTGCTCGATCCATCAGACCATACTGGAGTACGACGTGGCATGACATTCAACTGACCTACAGACAGCTACATAATCTTACCAACGTTTGAACGAGGTATCGCCCTCTGTGACAGAGTCACAGGGTCCATGGCCTTTCATCGGAGTCGCTCCAGAATTGAGACTAAAGTGCTGATTCACTGATCTATGGGTTTGTCAGTCGAGATGTAGCCGAATGGTTGCAGTGCTTACTGTTTTATGATGCCACTGGGCATGTTGGCCTCCTCCTAGCCCATCAAGTCGTTCATCCTCCCCCCACGTGTTTCAATACATTTCCCGCCACGTCGTTTGCGGGTTGTGGCTCTCCCCACGGCATATCCACAACCAGGTTGTACGTTTTGCGGAACCGACTTATCACGGAGACGAAGTCTGGCCTGAGCTGATCCACCCGATTTGGGCTGCGGTGGCCAAAGCTAACTTAACCCTCGTCATCTAAAGAAAATCTAGGGCAACGGGGCCCCGGTCCTGTTCAAAGTGGAGAAAAAGCTATCTGCCGCATCGGTGGCAGTAGCCTGAGTGATTTGTGCCACAGCATGCGCAGGGGTCAATGCGAACTCCAGGGGAGCGTGAGTGAATTAAGATTAAGACTACACAATGAAATACCAATATCATCATTGTCGCTGTTGTCCCAAACATCAAGATCAGATTTTTCTGCTTCGTTTTGAGAGATTGTGAAATAGGAATCGGAGACAATGTGTTCATGATGGGGTGTATGTGTAACTGGCGTATGAGACCCTGTTTTTTTTAATCATGCGGGGCGACATCGTAACCGTGAGCAGTTGGTGCGGGGTACTCACTATGGTACTGATTGGACTCCAGAACACACCGGGATTGCACCAAACAACGATTTGAGATGCATTTGGATATAATTTGGTATAGGCATGGGTGTAACTCTGCAGATACCTATAGACGCAGCGCATCAGACAAGTCTAGAAATAAGTATTCTAGTTAGTAAAGTAGCATCGGTTCCTGAACTCAATGCGGGGCATGAGCGGAGCATGAGTGGCAAAGTCTTGTACTCCCCCATTTTGGATGTGTCCACGCTTACTAATGAGCACTGCAGGGTCGCGAATCATTGCCATCAATCAATTCCTTGCACCCCATTCGTTATTACCCTCACCCTTTATTCGTTTTCGCAAATATGATGTTTCATATTCGCCCGAGTGGAGTCCAGATGACAGATGTCATGGTGATTGTGTCCTGCGTATCAAGATATGACTATCAACGTCACTATCGTACGTACTCATCCTTTTCTTTTACATACGCAATCACTCTTCACTACACGCCTGATACACGTTCCCCTTTGATTCTCCGTCTCAATCATCGTATTAAATACTTCTCCCCGTCGAATATCGTTTGGCAGTGTTTTTACTTAAATCTAAAGTGATCATTCTCGCTCGTCGTTCCTAGTCTGAGCCTCTCAAATCTTAATACTGCGAACCAGAGCCACTGTGTTATCACTTATCCGGGATCCTACTTTCCAGATGGAAGATCTCGAAAAATCCTCGAGGTAGTGATGTTCCGGCCCGGCTTCAAGCCCCTGGCTAGCCAAAGCCAGACCAGATCGATAATTGAGCCAGCTGGGCTTCATGCTTCGTGAATGCCTTTATCGTCAGTGTGCTCAGACAGCGGGACACTAGAAGTGCGCGTAGAATCAGTTGTATGGGCAATTTATACTGACTCTCGTTGTATTTCAGTATCGGGATCGAGGACTGGGTTGGCTGCTAAATGTTCCGGATAATTCAGCTTGCCACTCGGTGCAAGTGTGTGTGGGAGGTTCGCTGACTTTCAGCAGTGATACAACAAGAAAAGAGTTTGTCTACATAAGCCTCACTTTGAATATACTTTGAAACAGCATAAGTTAAATAAATACCACGATGGATTCTCGGCCACATCTATCCTCCCTGCAGAATACTCGGCAAGCATTTCTCTACACAGTACTGCTAGTTGGTACATGCACATGCTCCTGGAAGACAATTGAATTCATACTAGTTTCTGCGTCGGAGTTGGCTATGAGCTCAGCGTGGTATTGTCGAACGCTAAGTATGAGGCGTGGTCCCAGTATGAACATTTGCACGCCCAAGAAAATCTGACCAATACCATAGATTGTCAGATTTCCCATATAATTTAAATTCTACAAAAATAATGAGCAGTGGTTACAAGCAGATGTTAGCGACATGGCGACACACCTCAACCTCTGGAGCGAGACGAGTAAACTCGAGGCAAGAAACACAAACAAAGCTAACAGTGAGCAATTGGTGCGGGGTACTGATTGGACTCCAGAACACACCGGAATTGCACCAAACGATTTGAGATGCATTTGGATATAATTTGGTATAGGCATGCAAATACCTAAGTTGTGCACCCACTATAGACGCAGCGCATCGGACAATGACTTCGGCAAGAACGACAGGAGTAATGACTCCATCCGAATATTAAAATAACTCTATGGAACGCCCTGTGAGCTATCTCGCTAAGCAATGCACACCAGACTCACTTTGATGATGTGGTGTATGAGTCCTGGCCTTGCTCACGGTTATCCCGAAGACACTACATCCTAGGGCCAATCATACTGAACCCTTCCAGGGAGTGAACTGCAGGTGTTGGCGACACGCTGGAGATTGACTTTGTACTGGTTTCCTGGTAGGTACTATCAGAGACAGACGCAACGAAAAGAAAACGACGCGATTTTAGGCTTTATATGAAGAATGGCTATCTTCCCCTGATTAATCTGGCTAGCTATAGGAGACTGATATCTCGGTATCATGGTCGTGAACTGCTGCAATGGGAGTTTAACGAAACCTCCTGAAAATTTCCCAGGACCGTGGATTTTCTCACATGTCAACTGATAGACGATGCTTGAGCTTGATCAGACTAACACAGAAATCGACATCTACGACACTTGGGGTGGCATGCTATAGTTCTGATATCAAGTGCATCACTTTCCTACAATAAATGATACGCACAGCACCCGTCAATATCAGCCGTATATTTTTAAAGTACACCAAAGCCTCCTGCGCTCACATGAGTGGAATCATTTTATGTGTGGGGCAATCGCTGAGTCCTTTCGTTCAAATGAGAAGGCTCGTTATTTTGACAAAGCTAGAAACGACAGCCTCGAAAGGAAATCACTTCCATGGTATCTGAAAGATATGCAGTCTATGCCATTGCTGCTCCCAACGTCACATCTACGTGACAACTACCAGGGATTTAAAGAAGCCACTGGCAAGGGAATGTCAGGACTTTAGCGTGTCCCTCGTGAGAATACAGATTGCTGGTTGCATACCCTAAATCTAGATACTGATGGACTGGATCTTAAATATCTAGGATAGTGACAGCGCCAGCAGCCGAGCCTAGTGCAACACAGCCTCTTTCCTCGTCATAATCAAGACATGTCCAATCCTTACCGTGGTTCTTCCACGATGACTTGACCTGTGATTCATCCTGACTATTGAGCAATCCAGGGAAGGCGGCAGCTATGAGTGTTTCGTGAGACTGTGGCACAGGCATATGTTGCAGGTGAACGTTCGAGGAGATTAAGCCTGCAACTGAATAGTCTTCTGGTTGCACCCAAACTGCAGTCCCATACGGACCAAGCACCATGTCGGTGCATCGTAGGGCACCCCGACGCGGGGTAACGATTTCTGTAGTCATAGAAGGGGGGAAATGATAACGCGGCCCGTCGACAGTAGTATCACAAGATGGGGTCACTGAACTCAAAGTCCAGAGTTGCATCTTGAACGTGGACGACCACGGGTCATCATTCTTCGTGCGCACAAGAATTGACAGAGGCTGTCCTTCTATTCCTGTTGGGTCCTCAGGCGAAGATGGGGGAACAGAAACGAAGATACCGTCCACCCAGCCAAATGTGCTCTGGGCATAAGGATGATGGATAAATGTGTTGGGATGTGGTGCTAGTTTCGGCTCCGCAAATGCATGAACTGAACGAGCTCTAATAACAAGAACGGTCTTGTATGCAAAGACGACCTGAGTACATTTATTCTACGAATCATAATAATGAAAAAAGGCTCGCAATTGACGGGATGACATACCCGCCAAAGGTCCGCATCAACGGGACTTTGCAAGACCGCGTACTCCTGCGTTTTCCAGTTCCATATAATTGTCTCGGATTCGTCATCGGCCAAGGCCAGTAAGGACCCGCACATAGCGATTGGTTGACGCAACGTGTCAAGTCGGGCAATGCATTTAAACCCTGGCGGAGAGTCCGGCGCTGTAGACGTGATAGCCAATATCTCAACCACAACGGAACTGTGAATGATTTAGTACAATGACGAGCAGAGTCAGTAAGGCAATACAGACTCGTATCTGTGCAGTGACACCGCGAGAGCAGCTTCACAGTCTTCAGACATGTTCACTGCTAGAGCAGAGAATACAGCCTCTTGGGGGCACCAGGAAGTGACTCGCTTCAAGTTACGACGATCCCAGAGTGTGATTATCGACCAGATATTCTGAGAGACTGTGATGAGCCATCTCCGATCATAGCCTGGAATGAAGTATATGTCTTGAATAGGGCCCCCCCTGCTCGCTGTGAAACCAGACGCGCGAAATGTAATTGAAGAAGCTTTCCAAGACTTCCCAAGATGGTAGGCACGGCATACTCTGTCCTCCAGATCACGGACAGAGAAACTCCAGAGTGGTTTCCTGGAGAAGGGTATGCCCTGCTGCAATATCTGAGAAGAGCCGATATTCTGCCATACAATTTTCTGACTTGAGAAGGCTAGCAGTCTACGACATGTCTAACATTTCGAGCAAGAGTGAGAAAAAATCTGGGTTGAGCTGAAACGGTCTTACTTGTCTCAGGTTGAGCACATCTGGAACAGTCAGCGCAGAAAAGACGCCAAGGAGGGTATCGTCATCAAGAGAGTCGAGGGATAGGCGCATATCAGTGGCTTTTGCGATTGAACATACACTTGAAAGATCCTATTGCCTTGTGGTACACCCGCAGATTCCTGTGAGTCCTAGCATCTGCTTATGACTTGACTTCAAGATCGATACATTTCTCAAGATCACTGAGGGGCAAAATATACATACGCAATTATGCATACATACTCACAATTAAAGCTATACATATGCAAACAAGTGCTGTCACTCTCACTGAGCGCTCATGAGGTAAGTAGAACCAGGCGTTATGTCTACCAAGGAACCTACCCGGCAACAGCTCTCCTCTCGTTTACAATACCAATCACATGTTCCTGCGTTCTTGCAAAAATTTCAGAATAAAGTCCAGGGTATAACTGATGAAGACGAGGATGAACCACAGTACTATGATGACGGTTCGGGACGTCCACCAATACCTGTCCGTCCTGCGATACCCGAACGACCCGATGACGATCATGGAAGTGTAGACGAAGATGATGTCGATGAAAGACCTCAAGTAGTTGTGCTGAAAGAAGGGAAGCATCTGACAGAGAGAGAAGCAGAGAATGAGAGGCGGAAAGGTGCGTATCAGCTTACAGAAACTTTCGCTTTCCTCACAAGATCGCTTAGAGAAAGGATTGCCATCACTCCCTAATCCTGACAAAAAAGTCGAGAATGATACCAAGGGTGACATGAAATCAGACATGAACTCTTCGAAGAAGAAGCAAAAAGAGGCTGCTGTCACTCTGTCGTTTTCTTCTTCGGGTGCGAAGGCCCAACATTCCAACAAGCTCAAGCGAAAGGTTGTTGGAGATTTGGATGACAGCGATGAAGGTACCAAGAAGGCGTCGAAGAAAAAGTCGAAGAAAACACGGAAAGGACCACTTTCATTCGGAGAAGACGTGTAGTTCAAGTCTTGGGCGTAGTAAGTTCTAGTCTCTAATTTTTGCAGTGACGATTCTGAGATTTAATTGCATCAAGTTTTGCCGTGAGGATATCTTACCTTCGTCATAAGGCATTGATTCCGGAACTAGGTTTGTGTTCAAGCGAGGATACGACACGACAATTTTCCAGTTCCTTGCTGGAGGAATCCATCGCAAAAGCAGGAACATTGGCAGTATTTAACGCTGCGTCATGCGGCCGTACGGACATGCTCTTTCAGCGACACCGTGATTTTGTCGATGATATGATTCAGCTGTATGTGTGGTCGTTGAGACTCGAGAGAGTATCGAAAATTCACAATGTACGTTGTGGAGCCCATACTCTCAGTTTCTCTTGGACCCCTATGACTGCATTGTTACAGACGTTGGTATCATAATAAAGCGCTTGGTTCGTGTAGTACATACTTCCATTGTAATCCTCAATGAACATAATCTGTGCGCTGCAAACGCGATGTGACGTCAAGTACCGTCATCCATCATGTATCACCTCCAAAAGGCTTACACGAGTACTTGACGAGGTAAGGCTTCATATTCGCTCCTTCGCCTGCATCTGAAGATGACAGGACAGAGGGGTTTACAGTGACCATTATTGGCCTTGATGGTACTGGCAAAACTGTGCATCTCGCTCCTCGTCGTCGAGTTCGCGCTGAGAAGATTCTATATAACAAGACTCCTGGGGCTGGCTTGACCTGTCCAAGATTGGCCCGACTGTGGGGCAAAATGGTACACATTTCTCAGAACTCCCATTTCGATTTCGGTGCTCATCAATGTAAATTTGACACGCAGCTGGCAAATTATCACTCCCATCCAGCATTATAAACTTCTTCAACCTTGGAGGACAACGCGACATCCGATCCAACTGGCACAGATACGACGATGACTGTCATACCGTAGCGTACGTTATCGACGCGCAGGACCAAGAGGGGCTCGGTGAGGACTGGGAAACCTTTAGTACGTACGGCCCTTCACCACTCCCTCATACCCCTTCCTACTCCTCGCAGACAAACAAAATTCCCCTTCAAACCTCACCGTTTCAGAGAAAAGGTAGGATTATGAAGATTGGGATCAGAGGAGGAGGGAGAGCACGAGATGGAGGTTTGGCGAGGATGTGAATGTTTTAGACGTTTCGGCGCTTGGCTTGATATGAGACATCAAGGAAACGTAATTCGCTACAGAGTGCTACAGAGCACCCTGTAGCACTCTGTAGCACAATCAAACCCGCTGATGGCATGTGAGCGCGTTTTGCGCGTGTGTGGGCTTTACTGACGGAATAGAGCTGGCGTTCGCAAGGCTATGGATTGGTTGTTCTTGCGTGTCCAGAATAGTAGACGGTACAGTGTGACCTAGATTGAGTAGTTTAAGGGTGCATCTCTGATTTGGTGTTTTTGTGCAGTGACTTGGCGGATCGATCCATCGAGGCTTTGGGCCCGGGTCGATTTATGTCGGCGGCATCTGCCTGTGTATTTGTATGTACGGGGCTACGCAACTACGTGTCAAATGTCTCATTGAGTGCGAGCTTCTCATGATTATTGATGTGGTAGCACTGTCAGGTTATTGATTTGTTGATTTGATTCATAGATACGTCCTCACGAGACGCAGAATAATGAGAGATATTCTGTGTTTGTGTAAGCATCCTATGTTCTACTCTTACTTGCGCGATGGTCACCACAGCAAAGCACTCTGTGATCTGTTGCTAACCTGGTGTGCGCACCTGCTTGGCTATGTAGACTTCAGTCTTCAAACTAGGCCGAATATTGTCTGTACCGATGTTTCCATCTGTCCGTTCCTCTGTCCTATTGCAGTCACCCTGCTTGTAAGATTATCACATACACCCACCGACCTCCGCGATTCCCCAACGAAGTTTCTCTCACTCTTTTATGAATTATCATCAACTCTCAAACGTTCAGAGGGATGTGTCATGTTCAAGTCTTCGTGAATTATTTATCTCATTCTGGGTAATACAATCACGACATGATGTGCGTTTCGAGAGGGTAAAATCATCGGTCGGTCACTGAATTAAGTACATTTGAAGGAGGCAAAATCTTGTGCACGGCATTCAAACAACACACTTAATCTTCGGTCACCTGCCCATCGAAGTCTTTGACCCCTCGCCATGTCACACTTTCAACAACAAGTGAAATCGCTGAGTTAGAAAGCCAGGGCATGTCATCCAGGACACGTAAGTGTCAGCTAATTTACAGAAAATTGACCGTTTGCGTCTGACAAAACCCTTCTCGTGGGAGTCGGGGATTGGTCGTTGTCTGATCCGACGACATTATAACAGATCTGCACATGGACAGTATCATATGCTGAAGTGGCCAGCATGCTTGCCATGCATGCGGATCCTTTTTTATGGTTGATATCATGAGTACAGCAGATCCAGGACACCATAGGACACCAATCACGTACAGCAAACAAACAAACAAGCGTAACGCTCAATATGCATATCGTCAATAAACCCCAGGGAGCAATCGGTACTTCACCCTGTTCGCCCAATTCTCCCAGTCTTTTCCTAGTGCACGTTGGAGCATCTTGTCCTCCACTGGAGGTCGGCTAACAGCCATCCAAGCACATATTGTAAAGCCGATGAAGCCGAGTGCTACTAGTATGTTTACTAAAGGTACTTGTAAGATCCCGGATTGCCTCAACCACGACCCTTGCTCTCCATACATGACAATGAGCCCAACGTATTGGAGAAGGAAACCGGTATAGCTTGGGTGCCGAACGAGAGAATATGGCCCGCTCGTCACAAGTTTGTGCTCTCGTCTGATACTGAGCTGCCAGCTCCAATATTTCCCTAAGGTCGACACACAATAAAGCCTTAACACGCCGCCAATTGTGACAGCAAGACTGCCGGAAAGAAAAGCGGGAGTGATTGGCGTGGGGCGAAGAGCGTGCAAAAGCTGCAGAGCTCTGGCGCCATAGATGCCCTCTGGAATCTGCGAGGGATATATATGCATGACAATGATGTTGGCAACTTCAGCAGACGATGCTAAATATGTGCAGATCTGTTATATCGTCCACCGATCCATATAAATAACGACCGATGCTTCAAGGCCACATACCTTCTTTGTATTATTACCCCAAAGACTCTGAAACCGTATGATGATGATTTCGAGCATGGGGGGCTCTACCTTCTTCTCTTCGGATGAAGGCGGTGGAGAAGAAGTACTGAACGAAATATGGACGCCAATAGCCGAAGCTACGATGAAGGGGATCTTCAATAGACTCATGATGCACCGCTGAAGTGCCTTTGGAGCCTGTCTCGAGTCACCTTAAATACCTCCAGGCGTACTGCAAGTTATAAAACATCCCCAGCGACGAATTTCAATTATCGACAAGGTTGCGATGATCTTCTGTAGTTAGCCAGGATCTGGCTTCCCTTGAGCGTGTCACGGTGTTTCGGCTAGATATGATCTTGGAGACGGGTCTTCTGGAGCCTCGGATAGACTGATGACGCATGCTTCCCTTAACTGGCGAGCATCCGTGCGTATTGTTGCACAGATAGGGTTAATGTCACACGATTAGCTTTGCTTAGTGAGCACTCGCCAGCCCTCACCATGGTTGTATATGGCCAGCACCACGCAGTTGGAGAACGATGACCATGATGGCTATTCCATTCGGAAGATGACAGCGAGACCATGGGAATCTTGGCGCCCTACGTCAGGTAAGAGTATGAGCATGGGCAGCCATTATAAAACATACATTTCCGCATCATAGCAGTGCACAGCACCATTTCTCGACTAGAGTAACACGTATATACTTGAGTCGAGATAAATGATCCTCGCGAGGGACTAGTCCTTGTCATGGACAGGTAGTTAACAAAAAGAAATCCAGCAGGTTTCAACCAGCGCCCCCTAAGAGAACAAAATTCAAATCTGTTGTGACGACTTGGCTACGACAGGTTGAGGTGGACCTCCGACTCAGAGGATCTCTGTATACATGAGTAGATGTACAAGGCCAAACCAGGCTCATCACTGACCAAATCCGCTTTCGTGTACATTCTGTTTCGAGCTTGGTATCAAAAGCGGAAATTGCATGTGCATGTGGGGTAGTTGACGAGACCAGAGGCTGAAAGGTGCTATAGACTTGTTCGAAGTACAAATAATCAGCTCATTTTTATCGCACTCACCTCTCCTAAAACTACATATAGACAAATACGGGGGTAGTGTCTCGATCGAGGGACACGAGCAATGTCGTCCTCGTGCCTGACGCAGGAGGACTTCACTTTACCAGTGGCCTTCATGTCGGTATCTGCAAAACAGAATATGGACTGCAAGTGAGATTTCTGGTGATATAGATGTCCATCAAGAGTCTGAAACGATCTTCTCAGAATTTCTAGCAGCGGAAGCATTTTGAACGAGGTGAAGAGTGTTTAACATGTTTTGTATGATGACTTGTGGGCTGTGGCAACTTGTTTTCATTTCCCTGTAAGCCCCAAGTTACCGCCACTTCCTGCATAATCACGTGATCAAATTAGACTTTGCACCTGGCTTTGCACCTGGTCACTGCAAGAGGTCACTCATTTGAAGTTAGCGGTTGCTCCTTGTATCTTTATATAATCACAGGGTGACAAAACTTACCGATTTCCGTGCCTACTACTCTGGAGGAACGGAACTACCAGGAAGTACGATCAAAACCAACGACCAAGGGCAAATAAAAGGAACCACACAATGCACTCTACTTTTTTTCGCCTTGCAGAATCTGTGACCACGAAGCATTTAGACTTGCGCCAGGCGAGCGTTGCGCTATACCCGCCAATTCCGTATGTCTGTCTGTAATATTTTGGCGACGACGAGTGGCTCAATTTTTACTTTTGGCGTATTGTAGTTTATATCGCAGATTACTCAGGGCGCACAGAAGGCTCCCAATTGAAATGCGTTCATTGGGTGATGACTATGTTAAAGCTGGTTTGTGCTCTACGCTAGTCACGTACCACTAGCTCACGCCGTTGTTCTTAAAGAGTTTAGAAGGCATAAAGAAATCACCAATCCAGTACACATCATGGGATTCCTGACACAGTGGAAGATGTACTTGGATGAGCTCCCTCGAGATCCCTCGGACTCAAGAAGTTTCAAAAAACTAGATCCTACGGTATACGAAAAGGTCTTTATGACTCTACTCATCTATGGATTTGGTTTACTGGTATTAACATGTGCTTAGATGTCTGCAGAACAACTTGGACAGTTGTACGAGTTCATGCACGCGACTAAAGAGATATGGAAACCAGTGAATGGCGAACAAACCTAGTCTGAGACCTAGAAATAGCATACTCGGTGGCTGTCGTCCATAACCTGTCCTTCACGCGCATATACCCTTCCGCTTGGTTCCGCGCAGCCCTGCGCGTTCCGACACTGCCGAAACTCAGACCGAAAAATGTAATTTTCAGTCATCTATAACATGTCCTTCGTTTCCATACACCCTTCTGCTTGGTTCCATCAAGTCCTACACGTTCCGCCAAGGGCCAAATTTGAAACAAAGGCCTGACACCTTCAGTTATTCACACCCTGTTCTTCGTGTGCATACCCCAATTCACTTGGTTCCGCGGAATCCCAACAGTTCCGCCTTTGACACGACTCGGAGGGCTGAGAAATACGAATGGAGTAACTGGGAAGTTTTGGTCTGAGGTCTCCGGACACACCCGGACCAAGACGAGAAAGTTCATCCCTTTGCAATTATAATACCTCGTGCTTCCGTGAGTTTCGCCATCAACGGGGGCCCAACTCCTTCCCACTTTATTCGGAGTCACGTGCACGCGTAGATATAAATATGATCCATATAGATTCAATACTTGGTTCTCATCATTTTACCCAAAACTCGTCCATTCATCATGTCGCAAGCTGCTGTCAGTAATTTTTCTTGATTTCCATTACAACAGTTTGACTGAATAGCTAGGAAGACCGTCTCATCGAACAACCTGCCTTATGCTGACCTGCCCCCGATCGTGGCGGCACTCTTCGAGGCTAAAGCGAAGAAAGGTACGGCATAGGCGCGGCGAGTCATGGATTCTCTAATAGTATGAAATAGGGTTATCCTTTGAAGCTATTTCTAATGCGATCGGAAGAGATGAGGTCTGGGTAGCTGCAGCTTTCTATGGACAGGTTCGTCTGCACACTAGGGTTGGATCGCAATCGTTTACGTGTTCCCATAGGCCAAAATGTCTCCCGAGGAGCTCGAAGCCATTGCAAACGTCTTGGACATTCCCACTGCTAGTGTCCAGAGTGAGCTTGGTTCCCACTGGTGGCCTAACCGTGGTGGTCTTGGACCTATGCCCCCCACCGATCCCGTCCTCTATCGTCTATACGAGAGTGTCCTCGTATATGGTCATGCCATCAAGGTCAGTTGCGATTGATATGATCCATGACGCAATCTCATAAAGCGATAAAAATCAGGCTGTCGTTCATGAGAAGGTGAGAGATTTGGAGTTTGACTCGCCAATATGTTAATCTGGTTTCTGCAGTTTGGCGACGGTATCATGTCCATGATCGACTGCAAAGTTAACGTTACCAGGAAGCCGGACCCGAAGGGTGACCGTGTTGTTTTGACCTTCGAGTGAGTTGCCCTGTGTTGTCCGACGGTCCTGTCCTTATCTGACCATCTCCTATCACAGTGGCAAGTTCCTGCCCTACGCAAAATGGTAGAAACATCGTACTTGCCAATGTATCCATGATGTATTACTACTACAAACAATATTAGGGAACCCTGACGCAATTGTTTCAGTGCTCTACCCGATATTTTGATTCGGACTAGGATATGGATAAGTTGCCTGCGAGGTCGAACATCACCTAACCACATTTACTACAAGAAACCATGATGTCTGGCTTATGTTCATCTTCTGAAAGCTCTTCTCGGGCGCACAGCCTTTCTTCAACCTCCCTATCGTCTTCGAGATCCAGTTCATCCTTCTTCTACAACGGTTCTGATGCTTCCAGCTCACATACAGAAATTTCGAGCAGTCCCCCAGGCTCACCAAACCTGCAAACATCGTCCCAAAAGACCAAAGATTTCATCGCTGCTGCATCCGCAAAGCTATCCAAAGCCCGCGAGCAGGTCTCGCACGCGCTCAGCGATGCCACTCCTAGGGATTCAAAGTTCCGTTCTCCCATAAACCCTGCTATTGTCGAAGAGGATGTAGGATATGAACCGGATGATGACATTCGCGGGGCGAATATGAGAGTTCCCCCAAGCCCCCAGAGGGCAAGACCCAAGTTCTTACGAGCGGACACAAAACAACACAAACGAGCTGCCTCCATCCTGTCCCTCCACCCGTT
Source organism: Suillus cothurnatus (assembly GCA_016758765.1). Taxonomy (NCBI): domain Eukaryota; kingdom Fungi; phylum Basidiomycota; class Agaricomycetes; order Boletales; family Suillaceae; genus Suillus; species Suillus cothurnatus. The sequence continues at coordinate 65,838 of JABBWL010000258.1, forward strand.
CAGTGTTACCGCCAAATCCATCACTCATAACTCGAATCCTACTCGCAAACGCTCGCTCGCTCGCCTCGATACTACTTCTAACATGCGCGCTGCTCCGGATTACGAACTCGCCCCTGTGACGCTATCAAAGCCACCTGCTGGACTTGGATTAACTCTACCGTCAGTATATCTTTCGAAGCCAATTCCTCGCGCCTGCACAATGCCAACCATGAAGTCTTCCTCTGGACACAATTTGAAAGACTCACTTCCGGATCGCTCGCCGAACCTTCCGTCGCAGACTTCCCATCTGCGTGAGCCACCGAAGGTTTACCTTCGCCCCATAGAGCTTCCTGGTACACCTTCCCCTATGGAGTACCTGCCCCCTAGCATCATCGTGTGTGAGGGTATGAGTGAGGTGGCTAAGCAATCCTCGTCTGTGCTTCCTTCGCCTTCCGAAGGACTGTCACCACTTTGGACACTCCCTCCCCTTATAAGCTTCGCACCGCCTGAAACAATGCCTCAGAGTCCGCTGCTACTTGGTGAGGGCAGTGGTGGAGGCTGGAACCCATACTTCCCTTCCATCTAGGTAGGGCGATGTGTCTGGGCAGATATAAGTCTTGCTGATCTGGCTGGTTTATACAGCACCATTGAACAACCCGCGCGTCAAATCTAGATGATTACTTTCAAAGTACATATACATATTTATGATAACGACCTATTTATGTAAATGAGCAACTACAACACAGAGAGCTTAACATATAACATGTTACTGTGCAAGAGGTGTGTAAATTCCTGTCACGACAGTAGTGGGTTTTGTGGTTCCATCACGCCAGTGACTGGGATATGTATATGATGTCTGAACCAGCACGATTCTCTTGAGCGTCGCACTACTACTTACCATCCATATCTACCATTGCCATCTGCATATTGCTTCCGAATTCAAATGCAACTTGAAACCTAGCATGGGTTTTTCCCAGTCTGACACACATTCCTGATCAACCATTTGTGCCATTGTTATATTTACAAATCACATCACCTCGTGTACTGGCAAGTACTACCGCTTTCTATTCACGAACCTGAGTTGGGTGTCATAATAGTTGATCTCAACAAAATCATCGTCTTGCCCTCACTAAGAATTCAACCGGACTCTCGGGTACTATATTACAGCTCCATGATGACTCTCTGCAAGAACCATTCCTTAAACGTCGCGTCGGATAGGACGATGGGAACCTTCACTTGGCCCATCGAGATGTTCATCTTGTCGCATTTCTGCCTGCGATATTCTGCGAACGTGCCTCTCTCCACGAGACGGATGGTTGGCTTTCTTGCCTTCCCTTGCCAAAACGTAATACAAAACGCATCGCTTTTCATGAGGTCCTCAAAAGTTTGCTGTGTCGCCATTTTGGTGTCCTTCCCTGTAAATATTAGTTAGCGCAGTCGCACTGAAGAAGTCCATAGCAAGCACGAACCAATTTCCCCTCCAATTTCTACCAAGTACCCATAGGCAACTGGTGTGTCTCGGTCGTCTTCCACAATAGTGAAATCTATGATTTGGCCAATACATCGTTTAGAGGTAGATATGATCGCGTTCGTCAATTGCGACTCTGTACACGTCAATCCATACGCCAACCCAAGTGAGCCACTTCCTCGGCGGGCATATCAGTTGCAAAGCCATAACTCAATCATATTATAACTCACTCTCGCCTATGAAGGTAATTGATGACGGGTGATCCGTCATCTGGCGCAAAACCTTTAACGGCGACAACATCCCCGATGCGGTATCTCCACAAGCCATTGCGGGTCGTCAAGACGGGTTCGTAATGCCCTCCAGTTACGAGCTCCCACTACAGGGATGAGCAGACAAAACTGGGATGTAGTAAATAGTTCTTACAGCGGACAATAGACGCTCAGAAGGCTCATTGGAATGCACATCCAGATATTCGGTGACCCCATCTACGGGTATTACCTTGAAGTCGGTATTAGGGTCGCCGTTGGAATATGATATGGCAATATGGCATTCTGTGCTGGCATAACAAGGAGCCTGTATTTCCACAGAAGGTCCGAGGATGTGAGTAACCTTAGGTCGCTAACAGTTAGTTGCACAGTCAACCTCCTCCACACTTGACATACCTTTGGAACGGATGCAGCAGCAGAGCCTCCAGTGACCCCAATGAACTTTTTCAGGTCAGGCCACACACGGACTGCCCAGCCCTGAATTTCAGGAGGCCCAATTTCGCGAAGTTCGGCAGCACGAAGAGGGTTGGGAGTAAAATGTTTCTGAGAGAAATCGTGAGCTGAATGAAATATGACAATCAATGCAAATATGACCTCTAAGGTTTCTCGCACATGGTCCATGTTTTCCATGTCCGGAATGATCCCTTTCTCGATACAGTCGACGAGTAGAGTCCACTCTTTTTCTATGTAATGCAAAAAATTGACGAATACACTGGCGAAGAGGAAGCGGATGATTGTCACCCGACGGTCTATGAGTGCAAATAACGCATTCAGAACGAAGAAAGCGCGATAGCTCTTCACCAAGGAAATGGCGTATGGATCCGTTTTTCCCGGAACTGAAAGTTGCATAGATATCAGTAGGCGCAAGGGAAAGTGGCACAACGGACTTACCCCACAGATCGAGTCTGTCCATGTCATGCTCGACATCCCAGTTCATGCACATTCGCAGATAAGCGACAGACGCCGAGCAGACTGTCAACATCTTGGAGCTTTGACCGTCCTCACAACATATTTTCAAGACTTGCCAAAGACCTAAAGAAGATGGCGATAAGGCGCTACCCTCAAAACGGGGAAGCGACGGATACAAAGGGTGATGTAACAAGTGTGGAGGAAGCCGATATATTGGAAATGTCTTTACTGATTTGCCAGATGTCATGCTAGACATAGCTATGCAGCAGGGCAGTCCTGGGGCGAGCAGGTTCTTTACGTCAGATTCAGTGCAAGGAGTAGTAAAAAATTTTGCTATGTATGGCCTGTAAGGCTCATAGTCTGTGATGGGAACGGATTCTCGGAAGCTGCGTAGAAATTGAATATCGTCCTCCGAATCGCTGTGTGCAATGGTCTCGCGGAACCTTGCCAACTCGGGAGCATGCTGAGCGAACTGAGACGCGAAATTTGTCCGTATAAACCCGAGAAGGGCTTGGTCCGTGAGCTCCTTGAGCCGCTGAGAGAGTTCAGGGGACAAGGAATTCAACAGATCCGTATCAGGATGAGACATCGTGATTAGTTTTATGATGTGGTGTGGGGTTAAATTGTGACATTATATAGTGTGAATGGCTTGCATGACCTGCCATTCAAGGCTTACTACGTTGTTCGAGCCCAATGAGTTTCGCGTTGTGCTGGCATTTACACGACCGGGATGTCAAAAAGAGGCCACTGTGATCATGCAAAGTAGTTAACTGCAGAGAACCTTCACTGATGAGATCACTTCACCTTGTCACGGTTGTTTGTACATATTGTTACAAACTGCGAAACAAACTAGGAAATAAACGTAACTGTCCTCAACAGGGCCTGCCTTGGATTGTTGTGTACCGTTTTATCGGACTTGTAGCGGTGGCGAGCCACCAATCCCCAACTCTACTTGTCTGATAAATTTCATTAAGGTCGTGTGCTGCAGTGTCCGTGCCACGTTGTGTTTGATATTGGACATGCACCTCATTAATATTCTCGGCATCTCCCGTAGTATTCAATGATTTGTTGTCCACTCCTGTATATGCTTGTGCTGCGAAGTGCCTGGACGTTTGGAGCTGACAGAACTCTCCCCACTCTGTAAAGTCGGGGAACCCCCAATGCGTGGGATTTGTGTCGTTCTCCGCTGCCCGCACCTGGAAATCGACGGGCCTAGCTCCGCTCCACTTTGCAGTCTATATGTCGGCAACCACAATTTCACGGCAACCACTCTGACAACATGCTCGCGTCACTCCTTATCGTGCCAGTGGTGAGAAGTTCTTGCTCATTCTAATTGCTATAGATACTTCCTCCTGTAGGAGACGCTCCATATATATATCCGCCACTTCTTGGGACCGCAAATATCAGACTGCAAACCTCACCCATTGGACCGTCAAATTTTCACGCAAAGTTGCGGCGGGTGTATATCGTATATTGCAAATTAACACACCTTTTGTTCCTATGTGACAGCAACAGAAAGACCCATCGCGATTCGGCTGATAAGCTGGATGACATCTGCATCAACGCCAAGTCCAACGTATGGAACGCCCGTCCTGTCGCCCGCGAAATCAGGTGGGTTGGTACCGGCAAGGAAGGTCTCAGCCTGCTTTTTGACGTAGGCTGTGTTTTGAGGGGTCTGCGGAACGGCTGGGATGTACATTACTGGACATTGACCGATCAGACCTACACATTTACACAAAGCTTATTGAATCAGACTCACCAGCAGAGTCGCTTGAACCAGTGTTCTCCTGCTCGACAGAATGGATGACATCCTGTACTAAGAATTAACAAGAATAGAGAAAAACAGTGGGTGCATCGCGCACGCAGTGCCAGAATATCAAGTCACCAGGGTTGACTTTGGGAATAGAGGTCATAGTATTGTGTAGCCTGAGATGAGGATGCAAGTCTGGGGTGGGTCGTAGGTCAGCCCAGCCGCTATCTCGAGGCTGAATGCCAGGAAAATCGGGAGTGGATACATCTAGGATTATTACTCAAGGGGATACTGAAAAAATAAATCATTGTATACAAACCGAATACCCAGTTTTTTGGATCAAGTGTGTCCTTGGAGTCGAGGGGGACAGTCGGTCGGAAGAATGGGCGGAGGATTGTGTACGCATTTGACAAGTGCACATCGGGAAATACTTTCAGGGTGCCTTGCGTAGGGGCGATTTCGCTGTCACCGATATCAGCCTTTGTATTTAAGCTTAATCAAAATAAGCTCCGACCTCATAGCCAGCCAACCCTGGAAGGTCCGGAAAACAGTTGCCTACCAGAAATAAGAGTGAGTCGTGCATTTAACAGCGCCATCGCAGCATACCTGACCAGGTCTCCCGCACAAGGATGCATGGGCATCAAGACAGCCCTCAAGTTCATATGGGTCGTGCTGGCGCCAGTTACCACTTAATATGTCTGCGAAATACCTGCGGAAGTTGCTATCTTCCCAGCGTTCGATGGAACCACCTTAAATGCGCATCAAAACCCGTTCTTTTGCAAAAAAAGCCGGGCGCACCATCAATGTGAGGGGTGGGGACGTCCCATTGCACACCAGGGTGACGAATGTGGAACCGATCTGCATATACCAACGGAATGTCGAGATCGACGCCTTCCATTTTCTTGCCAGTCTTTGCACGGTAAAGGTTATTGAGCCATGTGGAAACTTTAAGGACGTTAGGGTGGGCGCGTGCTTGCACTTGTGCTCGTGTCCAGCTAGCGAGCGGAATCAGCATCTACGAACACTCGGTGATCAGGAACTATTTCTGACTAAAGGGAGAAGAGTTGCTTGTCTTGTTCGGGAAAACCTGCAAGGATTGTGGGTGAGTGAGGTAACGATCCATCAATTATGGACCCAAGGCCGACCTTCGACGTGAGGGTTAACTCTGATAAAATCTTCCAAAGCAGTCTTCCAACTGGCAGCTTCACCCTCCTCAACAACACCATGGATGATGATAGAGCCCTTGCGTCGAATATCATCAAGCTGCTCAGGGACCAGCGTGTCTAGGTATTGAAAATGGACTTGAGGGATGTACTACGGAACGATTAGTAAACCATAAGTGAAAAATCGGAGACGACCGACGCTGGGGCCCTCGTCGGCAATTTCTATTGTGCGCTCATCGAGTTCCTGGAGAAGATCATTCCAAGACTCGGTCAAGCGCCTCTCGTAGTCGGGAGTCGCTGCTACAATTTCGCGCTTGAGGTCAGCAAAGCGCTCGGGCCAATTGGTTGTCAAAACCATTGGTGAGAGGATATCTTACAATTATAGACGTTGGACGAACTGAAGCACTCAGCTCACTCTTATAACCTGTTTAATAATATCATTTGGCGATCACGGGCCGCTTCCGACATGACCGGTGTTCAGAGGCACATGGTATGACACCAACAATACCACGCATTTGCATCGAGCGCTGATGGAATGCAAAATGGAGGCTGTATGAGCAGTGACGCTACAAGTTATTCGGCATCCATCAGTAAGATATTGCTGTGTATGAGGAGTAACAAAAGAACAAGTTGCAATGTTCTGGGTGCGACATTTGGCGCACATGTCCAACATTTTTAGCATGCTACATAGAATCTCGTGATTCTAATAATAATACCTGAAGCGCAAGCACTCAATAGTTTCGACGCTCACGAAAACTGAAAACGTACCAAAATTTGACACTTAGATAAGTTCTGATGCATAGAGCTGCAGAAACAACCATCCAGACCCGTAAACATCAGTCGTGATTCATGAAAACAATCCGACCCGAATAGGATCTCCGTGCATAAATAAAAATAGGCTGCAAAAGTGGATCTATGCTGAAAATAGGACGATAACGACGAAAGAATGATAACCCAAGTCGCGGTATTCAGCATGTATTATTGCTCGCTCTCTGCTTCAACTTCTTCCTCTTCCACTGTAGCTTCTTGATACTGTGGATACATAATCAACCAGCTGTCCTATCATAAGAAACAAGCACTATTACCTGTTGATATTCTGATCTGTATTTAGAAGATACAGCAGTCAGTGACGTACAACAGAACAGATGCGTACGCACATTAGATCCTGAGTGTTACTCTCTGCCTCGGTGAACTCCATGACATCCATACCCTCCCCAGTGTACCAGTGCAAGAATGCACGGCGCTTGAACATAACGGCAAACTGGTCAAGGTTACGCTTGAAGAGTTCCTGCATACACGTTGAATTTGCAAGGGCTACCGCTGCCTGAGGTTGGCCCACGGGGGGCACAGAGCAAAGCGAAACGGACACGTTGTCCGGAATCCACCTGAAGTGTATCAGTGAAGCCTCTGCCGGACCAGAACTTTTGCGTACTCCACAAAGAGATTCGAATTCTTCCGTTGCAACTGCATGACCGAGTTCTGCACGAGCGTCAGTAGTGTGATTTCATCATAGTACTACCATACCTCTGCCTATGGAAAAAAAATCAGATGTCACATTGACCAACATGTACAATCAACATACCTCATGTGACGACACCTTGCCTCGGAAGATACAAGCAGCAGTCAAGTATCGACTGAGGTTACGAATGTTAGTGAGCCATTGATACTTGTGCATCATATGACATACCCGAATCGAGGATCCGAAGCAACCAGAAGATTCTTTTTGTCAAACAGCCTGCGGCACAATGAGCGAAAATCGGCTACCATCAATTATTATACTCACGATGAGGTGAGTTCGGAAACAGAGAGTCTCTGGAAAACCCGAGCTTTTGGATCGTAGAATGGAGCGAAACTCGGCATCAGAAAATGTAGCTGAAGTATGGAATCAAAATCAAACAAAGTGAAGAAGCATTACACGAAACTCACACGAGGGAAGGGAACAAGGTTCATCCCAAGTTTTCGAAGATCACTGAGGAATTGTTGGAAGGACCAGACACTCATTCATCGGGGATTGCTTACCCGTTGAGCTGACCAGGAAACCTCAGACTCGTGCTGACACCACACATGACCTTGGCTATGAGCTAAAATAGAAATTGAGCAATAGCACACGGATGTAAAGTGGTGAGGCTTACTTCGTTCAGATCCTTGTATCCAGGACTCTTGATTTTAAGAGTGCGGACGGCTATGTCATACCTGATCTCATCAGTGTTTAGCTCGCTAAACAGATCAGGAAATTCTCACAAGGCCTCGTTGTCGATACAGATGGTAAGATCGCAGTTATCGACTAGTTGATGGATGGAAAGAAGGGAATTATATGGCTGACGCTGATTAGCGACAAATCGGCCAGAAAATGAAACTTATATCTCACTTCAACAACAGTCTCGGAGACCTGCAAGTTAACATTAGTCATCAGCCTCACCTGAGAGATGTCAGCCACTGACGTTGGGTGCAGGAAGAATAGAAAACGTAGAAAGCATCCGATCTGGAAATTCCTATTCATAAATCAGTATACAGGCAGACCATGCAATATTATCAGGACAGACCTCTCGCAGCTTTGAGAGAAGTAGAGAACCCAAACCAGCGCCAGTACCACCTCCGAGTGAGTGAATTATCTGGAATCCTTGCAGTGCCTCTGTAGCCTCGGACTGTCTTCGAACAATATCCAAGATGCCGTCAATCAACTCGGCCCCTGAATTTCGAACTCATCAGGCATCTCCAGAAGGGGATGGTAGCGATATCTCCGCACCTTCGGTGTAATCTAAGCAGCGTTACGATATATCATCAGATCATGAAGTACAAAGAAACACGAAGCTTACATCCTTTTGCCCAGTTATTTCCGGCCCCTGAGTCGCTAGTGAAGTAGGTGTCTGGACGAAATAGCTGACCCAGCGGCCCCGAACGAAGCTATAAAAAATCAGAATCTTGTATAAAAACTGAATTCGACCAAACTGACGCGATTGCAGACCCCAGCTTCGAGATCCACCTGAACGCTTCGGGGAACGTACTTGGTAGGTCCACTAGAGTCCACTTGTGTAAAGTATACGCCTGCCTGTGAACGACAGATATCAGAGGTAGGCGGTGAGCAATTTTATGATGACGGACTCGTGCAATTTGTTGAGGATCAGTGCCTTTGTACATCTAGGTATATGACGCCGCCATGTCAGCTGATATCTACGTGGACCGAGTCCTGAGTTTCAAAGGAGCTGCTCACTCCAGCATCGTCGAGGCCATGCTCTGCTAAGAGCATCCTCCAAAAGGCCTCTCCAACTTGGTTTCCTGCCTGTGAGGTTATTTTTCATGAACAACCCTGAACCCAGACTACGAGCATGCACAACGATTCACCTGCCCGACCTAAATCGACAGAATTGTAAGTCAAAACAACGATGACGTAGAGATGGCTATATAAACTTACTTGAATGTTCACTATCTCTCGCGACATGATGGAATGACGAAAAGAAATCGATGACCAAGACTGATCACAAGTAACGTTTGAACCAAAGCGCTATGATTCGAGGGGTTACTAGTCCGGGGATTGCCGAACATATTTAATAGAGCAGCACCCCATGTGACCGTGTCCCATTTACGCGTCGCGTTCTGCCACCAACATTCATTATGCGTTTCAGAGCTACCATAGAGAATGTCCCAATTTTCTATCGTCAGTAATTATATAGATTGCATACTCAGTCTTTCTGAATCATTTTTAGGTCTCATACAAGCGGTGGAAAAATTACAGAAAAAGTGTATTATGAAGTTCACCGAAATCGAGATGCACGTCATTTGCAACGACGATGCAAACGAGGGTGGTATCCAAGTCTGGTCGTAAGCTGAATTAGATGTCTTGTACCGCATGCATCTTATATTCAGGGATAGCGTCGTAAAGGTCGACACTATGTTCACATCATACCGAATCCAATCCAATGCAAACAATGCAATAACTCTGACACTGTCTGCGGAAGCACTGTTATCAGCTCTTCGATCGTCTTCTTCATCAGCATCGTCGTCCTCTGTAGCAGCCGCTATTATTCCTTCGTACGACGCTGATGAAGTTGTCATGAAGCTTGCTAAGAAAAACGAGCAGGCCGTGTTGAGCTTCGAGATGTACGGGATATCCAGGTCAGGACGTAAAGTCCGCGTTGCACATGATGTGCGTATAGACGTGATGCGGCCCACGGAAAGTGATAAACTCCATGAACCACGGTGCCCAGACCCAGAGGTAAGTGCTCGTTTTATTTCTACATACCGTGTAAGCTAATGCACATCAGGTTCATGTCTTACTCCCCCCTCTACTAAAACTCCGTACCATAGTGGAGAGGCTACGTCCACTGTCAGATGTGCTTGCACTGCGTGCGAACAATAGTGGCGTCCTTCAATTATCTATCAACACAGACACCGTGAAACTCGAGACACAATGGGTTAAATGCGGCAACCCGTCGATAGGTAAGCAACGCGGTCCCCTCTGCTGATGACATACTTTCTTACTCCCCTCAGCCAAACACGGAATAGCACAAAACGACGAAGATGATGATGCAGAAGACATCTCACTGGATAAGCCCGACCCCGACAAAACTGTTTTGCGTGCTCGTCTCCATCCGTAGCTTCCTCAAGTTTTTAAACAGCCATGTTGTATCCGCCACCACCATCTTGTGTACGTATTCCCATTTACACGTTCTTTCTCTCACCAATGCTTTTGTCCATACAGGTTTATGTCACAACCACTGTGCTATCTTGTACGTCTACATCGGCGAGATAGCTGACGCGGGAGGTGTCCTCACGTACTATATTCCAACCGTCATCGATGGCGACGAGTAATTCTCGAGGACTATTCCTTCTTTCACGATGGTGAGCATGTTCGCAAATGTTTGCATCGCAATTTAATAATCTCAAAGGTTATGCTTGTAGCCCACCAGATGATAACGCATGTAACGGGGCAGATCTCCGCTCGCTTGAAATTCACTTATCGACCGATATAACTACCTTATCCCTAGCTCCGACAATTTTCCGGAACAATAATGTATTTCAGGAGGCTAGAGATACCAAATGAAGAAACTAACACAATGGCACGTAACATGCAATGTGAGCAATACAGAACATCACGCTTCCCAGGGTAGGCAAGAAGTTTTCCCGTTACACGACCCGCGATACCAGCACACTCCTACATCCTAATTCCATGCTTCCGAGCATACCTTGTCCGGACGTCTGCTATTTCGGCCCTTGCAGTCTATCTTCCCGCAATCCTGACACGCATTCATACAAAATGTGCGCCCGCCTTTTCCCTTGCAATCCTGCGAACCGCACTTGCAGCAATGTCGAGTTCGCTTCTGCGAGGGCTCCAGGATCGCAACTTCACTGCTAGTCTCACCATAACCATACGCTCGTTTCAGTCCACTTTGCTCACTCGGTGTATGCGGCTGAGAAACTGGTGGAGGTGGAGCATTTTGACTTTGAGGGTGCTGGGGGTAATATGAGTACCCAGGATAGGCATACGATACATATGGGCCTGGCTGTCCGAAAGCAAACTGTTGTACCTGCGGCGGAGCCTGTGGTTGTGCCTGAGGTTGGGGCTGCGGCTGCGGTTGCACGGATGTGGATACTGATGGTGTAGGATGATCAGGCGTAGCGCTACCAAGAGTAGATGATGAGGGTTGAGGCATAGTGGGATGGATCTGGGTTGATGGGCCAGGTTCCGGAGCACTAGAGTCTGCCTTCCATGCATCGCTGAACTCGCCTATAGCGTCCTGCTTGTGCTATTAGCAGACAAGAAGCAGAAGGCAGGTGGATGCATACTTGGTTATTGTTGTCAATTTCTCGACGAAATATGTCAGCACCCACACCACTATCGTCGACATCAAATTCCTGATCTTGATCCCTTTTCTCATCAGCAGGCGGGTTCTGGATGGCGTTGATTATATTAAGAATGTTGTCCTTGGGAATCCCAACTTTAAGACAGGCTTTCACCATGTTCCAAAGCGTTTTAGAGACACCGACAGCATGCCAATTCCAAACATTGGTTCCAGGGCCCAGATCGGCGTCACCCTGCAACAACCGCGCTGGAAACTCTTCTCTCAGCCTCACGGGCAGTCCCTGCATAACAGATGCGTCTGTGCTGGCAAATTTGCGTCCTTCAGGAGTCGTGCTAGCGATACATGATACACTTTTACATGCGTACTCGCATCCGATAATGAAGAAGGGTTTGTCAAGGTCGTAAACTTTAACTGGGCCGCTTCGGATGCGACCTCGGTTTTGGAGAGTGCTCCCACACGCGGTACAATGAATGCCGGCAAGAACAAGAGGTAACGGATCCCAATATAAGAATCGGTGCTCGGAGTGCGTGACTCGAGCAGTCGTCCGAGGCGCGATCAATGATAAATAAGATGGTGATGAAGGGAGCCACAAAGTCCTAAGAACTGAATAGAGAGAAGGAATGGAAGTGCGCATCTTTGTTTTGATTTTGAGATGGCATGAGTGAAGCGAGGTGGGACCTAAAAGCTTCTTCAACAGAAGGTCCTCCGCTGGCGATGGGATTGGGTGCGGCGATAGCTCCTAAAAGGGCTTGCATGAGCACATTGGGCTTGGTACATGAAAGTTCCGCCCATTCATCACGATTAAGGTTGGGATCTATGGAAGGATGCTGAGCGTTCGGGACTGAATTGCCATTTGGGACGGGAGGTGTGGATTGTGGGGCTTGAGGGGTGAATCCTGCCATGGAGGTGGGATGCCGGGGTGTTGTGGATAATATGCCTACCAACAAAAGATCAGTGCTTCCACAGCATTGAACAAACTAGAACACGCACCCCAGGGAATGGCACACCAGGCGGAAGTTGTGGCGCATCCGCACTCAGCTTTACACTCGATCTTCGCTGCTGATTTGCTTTCCGAGCGCCGACAGATCCGGCAGGTAAACCATCTTTACGAGGGCGGCCCACTGGACGCTTGATCTTTTCACTGATGACGGCGGGATCAGGAGGCTGTTTTTTCCCACTTCCCTTGGGTCGTCCAGGTTTGCGCTTAGGGGGAGGCTCATTAGGGTCTACGGCTACATGTCAAGGGGTTAGCAAAGAATAAAATACAGAGATGATAAAAAATATGTACCTTGTACAATGGTAGAAGCCGATTCGACTGGCATGTTCGCCATGGTGTTCTCCATGGAGAATTTCTGAAGATATGTGAGCGGCGTTGAGACATAAAGGAGGCATAAGTTAAAGATAAAAGATTGCAAAGAGGATATCCCTGCAACAAAGGCCGAATATACGACATAACCCAACACGTTAGAAAGTAGTTATCCAAGATAAAACAGTAATCTGGACTCAGACATCGCCTATTGCGTGGCTCAAAAATGTACTTAAAAATGAGAAAAACGTAGGAAAATAGAGGATGAATCTCTAGGTGATTAAGGATGTAGAGCTCACCACTGATGAAGGTTAGTCTTTCTAGCTAGTTAATGGGGAGTTTCTTGTTAGCAGTTGCTAACAGCTTATCCCCTGAGACGCTCGGCTGTGGTCGTGAGAAAGCGGTTAGGCGACAAATGCTTTTCCTGTTTTATTAGATCGGAGCTTAAATTGAAACCTTAAGTGCTTTGCCAACTTTTTATTGCTCCTAATATTCCATCCTATCGATTATGGTGGTGAGTCAACCGTCTTTTCATTGTCTAGAATCATCTATTTCACCATTCTATGATGATCTGTAACCGAATGCAATTAGGAAGTGCCGTCTCAAAGTCATCTTTTGATGACTAGTGTCGAAACTCGGTTCTCTGACTTATCACTTGACTCGGTGTTCATTTGAAAAATTCACTAATCTTTTTCTCCATAGGTGCTTAATACAATCAAGAATTTGTATTCACTAGGGCAAAGTTCTACAAGGTAACAGTACAAATTGCAATTGCATTACAGTAATATTGTGTTTTTGAAAAGCCTTTTCTATAATATATATTCCATTTTCTAGTTGGACAACTGCTTGATCTTCAGGATGATCGCTGTGGGAAAATCACAATTCACATCAGTAAGCATTAAATTCAAGAAGAACACAAACATTGAGGGTCAAGGTTTTGGTAAGGAATTTGCTCGCCCAGACCACCACAGCCTTCCTTGGTCGTACCCATGTAGCCATACTTGGGTGTGAGCTGGCGCTCAATGAGCCAAGTACCCATCTTCGAACCAAGCTGAAAGGGACATTAGTGTGGGCTTACCGCACACGAACAGATACATACCCCGGTCTTCTGGTTCAGTGACTCAACGACCAGCACGAAGGGACTTGAGCCAATCTTCCTGAGCGTTTGTTCATCGACCAAGTTGAGCGTAGGCTTGTTGATCAAGCCAACATCCAGGCCCTCCCGGCGGCAGCGCAGGACAGCGTCCCACGAGCGGTAGAGCATCTCACCGAAGGAGACAACGTATCCAGCCTTGCCCTCGACGATCGTCTCGTCCTTTCCAGGCACAAACTCATAGCCGTCACCGAAAAATTTAGTACCATCCTCCTTGAGGATGTAAGGCACCTTCGAACGCGTGGAGAAGACGAAGCGGAGACCACGTTCGAAGAAGACGCGCTGGATGACAGCCACCATCTGCAATGGGTCGGCAGGGAAGTACAGCCACGACTGAACATCAGAGAGTCCATTGTCGGCGAAGAAGGAGTTGATACCAAAGTGGCAGGTGTTGTCAGCCATCTATTGACAAAGTAAGCTCTTAAGCCCAAGATTTGACATCGATGATTCACACACCTCATCAACACCAGAGTGCGAGAAGTGACTAAGAACATTGCAGTTGTTCAGGCGGGCCATAGTGACCTCAGAGATAACCATCTCAAGGAAAGCGGAGAACGTTGAGAAAACACCGAACTTGTTCGCGTCGAAACCGAAACCAGCAGCTGTCGAGAAGTTTCCACGTTCCATGATACCAGATGGAACGAACACCTCAGGGTGCTTTTGGTGGATAACCTTGAGACCAGTGGAACCCTCGAGATCACCTTTTTTCAAATAAGCCAAGTTCCTAAATTTATCAATGAACTCACTGTCGATCACCATGACTTTCTCGGCAGCCTCCTCCTTGCTAAGCTTGTCCAGTACCAAGTTGACAGCTTCACCAAAGACAACACGGTTTGCGCCAACCTCCTTGGTGGAGCCAACGTATAAGTAGGGCACGCTCGAAGGCTTAATGTTGTTGAGGATATCCTCCGACGTTGAAGTGGGGTATCCCCGCGCGGTAAGGTATTTGATGGCGGACTTCACAGGGATAACATCGTGACCGTGAGTGCTACCCTCAATGTCAGCAACGCCCGGTGCCATAAGACGCTTGGCGACGACTGGAACCATTATCAAAAGTCAAGTTACAATGGGAAGGTCGAGGGGCTCACCAGCAGCAGGACCATCGTAGGTGACGACTGCGGCAATGGCAGCCCAGAGGGCATCGATGTCCTCACCCTGAACGGTGTAGACCTTGAGACCGTGACCCTCGAGAGTCTTACTAACGTCGTAGCCCTTCAAGTACTGAGATGGGTGTCCGGCGATAGTGACGTCATTGTCATCGATCAACAATTTAACGTTCAAGTTCTGCGCGACAGCCAATCTGGCAGCCTCAGCATCGTTACCCTCCTGCTGGGAACCATCGGAACCCAGACAGAAGACAACTTTCTCCTTGTTTGCCAAGGCGACACCGTTCACCATGGGCCACATGTGACCAAGACGACCAGAGGAGAACTTGACACCAGGTGTCAAACCCAATTCGGGGTGACCAGGTAGTTTTGAGTTGGCTTCACGGTAGTGAAGGAGATGTTCAGGGGGAATGTGCCCATCGAGAGCAGCGAGGAGGTATTGAGTTGCGACACGGTGACCTTAGTATATTTTTAGGTCAAATCCAAAATATGCATATATCCATTTGCATACCTGCCTCGTCAAAGACGATGGGGAGGTACTTTTCTGACGCCTCGAACAAGCTAAGGAGAATGCACACCTCCGGAATGGTGTCATAAGCTCCACCTGATGCCGAACGGTAAGCGAGAAACTATCAGATATCAAAGCTACAAACCAGTGTGCCCGCTCACTCCCCGAGCAGCACCTGTTGCGGTGAAGAGCACGAGAGCATCACGGAGAAGTTGGATGTTGTGCAAAAGAGTCGATTTCTGCTCTGCAGTCAGCTGGGGCTTGGAGGGGTCAAGAGTCAATCTTATCGCATCATAAAAATCCCGAATGAGCACACATTCCAAATTTACTGCAACGAGGACACTGACTTTCTGTACTTCTTGAGATCAATCGGGAACGCGCTCTCTGTGCCAGGCATTTTGGGGGATCAGATGCTTCGAAGGTCTAAGTAATTGTGGTGTGATGATGGACTTGATCCATTCGATCCCCACCTTTATCAGGATGAGCGTGTGAACTTGCATATCTGCGGGCCGCGCTGGTAGCGAGCAACTCACATGAAACCAACCGACGAAAGGAAACGTTCGAAAGCTTTCACAAGCGAGAACACACTTAGCTAGTCCCGGAATGAGGTTACTAGGCATTTGCTCACAGCTGAAGCACTGCTTCATTGAACCACACTACCGTGAGTATATTCACATTTAGATTAGTGCAGATCTTCCCAGTCATGTGAGGGTTGTCGCAGTTTCATGAGTATCACTGTGAGTCTCGTATCTGCCTTCTTGCGAGTTTGTATGGAACGATCCGAACGAACGAATCGTAGATATACCAGACACGTTCTTTGTATTCGGCCTGGGATGGTTACTACGTAACTTTCCTCGCGCGCGTTTATCGGAGGCTACACAAACCTACACATCCCTTTCGAAAGGCTAATGATACAGGAACCCGGTGGGGGCGGTGCCCCTGACGAATGATTGTGGTCGATCTAATCATGGTCAAGTGAAAACGTCGCCTATCTCCGCTGCTCACCAACACCTATGCCGATGTTGTCTGCATTCAAAAGGCAATAAGGTGTTTTAATATCCTCGCCTACTGCACGCTGGATGAGATGGCCACATCGAGTTACCAACTTACCTGGATCCCTCGATACGCAGCATGCGCTGTTTGGACTTGCCTACAACTTGGATTTTCGAGTTGATCATGCATGGATAAAACCGGTGCACAAGACTGGATCCGATTTCAGGACTGTCAATGAGCACACATGATGGTCATTGACATTATTGAAGTTAGAGTTCAGCATGGCCCCTCAAGTTTTTGATATCTACTGCAAGTCATACGAGCCGCCTGATTAGGTTGTACGCCTCCTCCACCACTGGCAGAGTCGGGGGTTATTCAGGCCCCTGTAAGATATAATTAACAATGAGCCTAATCAGGCTAAGGTTGGCCGTGGCGCCGCACATGTGCGAATTCAAGTTGCTAAGGAGAAATGGACGCACTTCAAATGTTGGAAGGCCTCATGTCTGGCGATCTACAGATCAATCCAAATTTTCAGGTGCCCTATTACCCGAAACAATAAGAGCCAGCAAGCAAAAATTCTGCATTATGTCTGACCGACTCTCAATCTGTTGCTATTGAACTCCCAAAGAACAAAGGCAGTCGTTGCAATTTTCGGATTCGAAGGATGTAATAAGGCAATGATTATGTCCATCACCCAGTTCCGAGTCTATTACCTCGGTTGCATGCAGTTCAAGTTGCACTGGTAGCAAGTTTGTTTCAATATGTGGACAAGTGGCGTATCACGTGATGTCGCGCTGTTATTTTAGTTCACGCTTGCATTCGCCTCCGATCAATCACCTTGGGGAACTGCAGGAATTAGCGACTAGCGTTGAGTACTGAGTGCTTGACAGTACTTGGCGGTGAATTTGCACTGCTGCACAATCGAATCACAGCTTCTTCAAGTTCGTATCGTCGAAGCTAAGCCTGGTAAGTTCTGGTCCTCTAACTCTCTTGCGCAACTCTCAATCTTTCCTTACGGACGCAGACGACTGTTCCTTAATACTATACTACCAAATACAGCTAGCACGAGTATTTGGACGCTGCCCGCCAGTTCTTAGGGTCCAAATGGGGTTTACTCGTCTAAGGCTAGGGTCCACTTAAGACAACCTTTCGCGTTATGATATGGGGCATTGCGCGCTCTCCTTTGGGTGAGATACACCTTCCTGTTCACAACATCACGCTCTTTGCTCTCTATGGCTGCGACTTTGAAAAGGGAGCTCCGGGATATAATTCAGTACCGCAATGCCTACTTTCTCGCGGTCTCAGCGACCATGGGATACGCCTGCTTTGGTTGGGAAATCGGTCTCATAGGCGGCGTGCTCGCATTGCCATCATTTGAAGAATATTTTGGTCTGCTATCGGAATCAGCCTCTGCACGCGCCAGCTTGAGCGCGAATATAGTTTCGGTTCTACAAGGGGGCGGATTGTGAGTGCAATTCGATTTTCTACTCACTCCAAATTAGACTCATATATTTAGCTTTGGGGCGTTATTTTCGACTTACTTTGCAAACCGATTTGGGAGAAAGCCTGCTCTATTGGCTTCGGGAGTCGTCTACCTCATTGGAAGCATCATCCAATCAACAGCTGGAATTGGAATGTCCCCGGCTGTTGGATTGAAAGTGTTGTTTTTCTCCCGTTTTCTCAGCGGCATGGGAGTGGGTTTGATATCAGCTATGGTGCCAACATACGTATCCGAATGTGCCCCAAGAGCCATACGTGGTCGATGCACTGGCTGCATCGAAGTTGCCGTGGGACTTGGAAATATGCTGGCTTGTGGGTGTCACTTTCAGACCTGTGACAATTTTCCTGATCGATAGTGTCTAGTTTGGGTCAACTACAGCGTTTCTCTCAACATCTCACCAGGACAAATGCAGTGGCGGTTGCCCATTATCGTCCAGATTGTACCTGGGGCACTCTTCTTGTTTTTTATGCTTTTCCAACCCGAGTCTCCCCGTTGGCTTGTGGAACGCGGCCGCTATGAGGAAGCGGCTGCGGCCCTCGGATATATTGCAAGCAAGAATCAAGATGATGCTGCTGTCGTGCTGACTCTCAGCGAAATTCGTGCTGATTTCATCGGGAAGCACAAACTGCCGCTGCTCACACAGTTCCGCAAGATGGGAGAGTCGAGAATTATACTTCTGCGCTGCATCATCCCATCTATCGCCACATTCTTCCAGCAGTGGTCCGGCACGAATGCAATTAATTACTATGCCCCTCAAATATTCGCAGGCCTCGGTTTCTCATCTGTTTCTTTAGAGCTATTTGCCACTGGCATATATGGTGTTGTAAAATTCGTCATGACACTCATAACTCTTGCCTTCGTCATCGAAAGTTGGGGTCGGAAGAGAACCCTGATTTATGGTGGTCTGGCGCAGGGCTTGATGATGCTATGGATTGGTGGGTACGCTGGTGCTCACCCCAACCAGGGCGTTGTGGCAGGGACGTACGTTTCTGTTGTCGCCGTATATCTCTTCGGCATCTCCTTCTGCTTAGGCTGGGGTTTTACTCCCCTTGTCCTCGGCTCTGAAGTTGCCCCAGGCCATCTCCGTACCGCCGTCATGTCCCTCGCAACTGCGAATACCTGGCTCTTTACCTACGTTATTGCCCAAGTCACGCCCATCATGCTGGACCACATAACCTATGGGACTTACCTCGTGTTCGGTGTTGCTTCATTTATAATGGCAGCATGGGTATATATCTTCATACCCGAGACGACCGGGTATCCACTGGAAGACATTAAATATCTCTTCGAGAGGGATATCATCATTCGCTCGTTACAAGATGCGCCTTTGGGCAGGATCTTCCTTGGGAAGCGCCGCGCCGTCCCCGTGGAAGAGCTTAAAGCCGCCGATACCCTTCCAGTTAATAGTCCCAAGGAAATCTCGGAGGAGTCGAGGTTGGAGGATGCGTCTGCGCAGAGTCATTCTCTTCGGGGTTCAAACTCACAAAGGTGGGAAGATCCTCTTATCATATGAACGCAGCATATTGCGGTAGTTCAATGAGTCTCTGCGTGTACTTTATTTATTGTTACGACTTTGTAAAATGAAGAACTAGCTTACGTATTAGTTATCTGGCTTTACTTGCCCTACAGTACCTTTGCACTGAAAAGTTACTGCTATCAGAACGTAGTTTGCGTTTCGTTTTGTTGTTACGTTGTATATGTATGATCGAGGGTTATGTAGTTTGCATTAATATCAGTTATAGCAAGTGTCGACTCGTAGACGAAGTAGATTCACCGGTAGACGTGTTTGATGCTTGTAGATCGAGTAAGGACTTCCTATGTAATTAGTAGCCGATAAATACTCAAAATCTCCTATGCCTCGCTAGCAACCAGAGCCGCTCGGTGCGCCTGTTTGCAGGCAGGCTTTCCATTAAGATGCCTCTTCAAAGCGTCAGGGCGAGTGAATGGGTGTCGGCAACCCAGGCATGAATATTCAGGAGCACGATGTCTAAGACACTGCCGGTGGCGTGCAAGGTCGGATGGCACTGTGACAGACCTGCCTGCAGCCGTCGAGTAAGCAGGGAATAAGGTCTGTTTGGGTCCAGCGGGCTCCTTCCTTTTACCTGATGTCGATGGCTCATATTCAGAGTCATCGGTTCCATAAGTGGGCGTGAAAGTATCTGACGAGAAATGTGACTTGGGAGTTGTAGCTTTCTGCTCATCTTTGAGGTATTTTCGCCTTTTGGTGCTACGCCTGGGCGAAGCTGATACATTCCGTCTTTTCTTTGTGACCGCAGTCCGGGTGCCTGTGACATTCGAAGAAGTTGGAGTACATGGAGGGGGAACATTGATCTCATCATAACTGTCATCGCTTTCCGCGTCGGGGGAAGAAGAGGTATAGCCATCCTCAGAACTTTCGGACCATGACGCGGAACTAAGAGAAGGAGTCGGATCCTGTGTGACGCTATGCGGCTGCCATGACATTGTACCATCTGTCGAGTATCCGCAGTCATCCATCTCGTCATCGGCATCAGAAGGATGATCGTCCCATTGGATATCAACTGGTCCGTCGGAAGCTGCGCTACCACTTTCATGACTATGCAATGATATAGACGGTAATTGGAGCGCTGGAAAATAATCACAGCCCAGAGACAGGGTGTAAGGGCGCAGGGAGTTAACTTCACTTGGTCTTACGGAGACAGCACCCCGTCTTTCTTCGTAAGACGAACGACGGAGGCGATATCCAGGCCTGTCCCATGTTATCCCCATATCAGAGGGTGAGCTGTCTATCACACTGGCGAGGTTACGAGGTCGTTTCTGGCCAAAACCCCGATTATGTGGGCAATTACGTGAATCCCAGGCATGAGCCACAGCATCGTAAAGCTATGAAACATCAGGACATCATTCATACACAAGTCATCCAGCTTACGTTGTCTGGGGGTTTGAATGATGCTAGCTGTTCATCCATGGTAGCAATATCGAAGTGGTTCTTCAAAGTACAATTGTAAGCAATGCTACAGTCAAATGCAGTCACTGCAGATGCCGATGCTGATGCGATCATCGTGAACAAGGAAAGCAGTTTGGATATCGCAAGGACATGTCGGAGCACGGGGAACGACGCGACTTTATACGCCAGCCTGGATCACCCGCGGCCATGTAAAGCACTTTGTTGATCACAACAAAGCATCCAATCGATGCGTCTAGGTATTCTATTTTTTCAGTACGGCCGTCTCAAAAGTATGAGTGACAACATCCGAGGACGTCAAGTGTGACTTACAATCATCGTTTCAAGCCTTTCACTGATCCTGACACAAGGAGTATGAGGAGCATTAGTAGTGCGGAGATGTCCAATCGAACAAAGGAAGCCACCAAAAAGGCTGCCAAAGGGTCCCTTTCAGATGTGGGAAAAAGTTGAAGCGAAGTTGATCATGAATGTACTCGAATTCGAGCGCTATATGACGCTTGCATTGTTCAGATCCACCGACCTACCCAGTGTCTACTTGGTGTGTAGGAACACGCTTGGTGGCAAGAAAAGTTCATGAGCTGGAGGAAAAGTACGTAATGCTGCTCGCTCTGAAAGAACAGATATGACATTGAGCGCAGCCTCTGCGCCTTTTTTAAGATATTGCATACTCACGAACTTGAAAATCAACGCTGTGACTACTGGGACCCTTAATGCTACCGACATCCACTAACCAAGCGCACTCGCTTAGCATACTAAAGGTCATCGCATCGCTAGAAATCTAACTTTGAATAATAGTCTGATCCTGAATGCATCACTTTGGTCACTCACCACTAGGTCTGGTTATTCTGAGATAGTGCGGTTTTGCACAATTCGATCGCGAATTAGGCTGCATTAGCCGTGATGGTACCTGCTCTGAGCACTCCAGAAGAAGTTAGCAACACCACAACTAGAACAAGAATACGTGCGTATTGGCTGCCGCAGACAAGTTTGAACTCTGATGAAGTTCCATTCCACGCTGTATAATTGTCACAGCGCTCGGCCTTGAGAGAACTTCAATTCAAATCGCAAACCCAATAATTAGCCGAAGTTTGCCAAATGCGTTATGTTTCGCTATCGCCTGATGGTCCGTGCGCAATTAACTCCAGTATAAAAGCCAACCACTCACAGAAGTAATTCCTCATACTTACCTTGATGGCACGGGCCTCTTCATGTCTCAGGTTTTTGGGCTGTAGGGACCTTTCATAGCACGGCGACCCTGTCCTCAGAGGGTACCTGCAGTTTGTGTGAGCTCCGGCTCATGCACTGTCTCAATATTTTCCTGTCCCACCACGGCCACTCTGGCTGGGTGGGCCTTATTCTTTGCTGGTTTGGTGTCCTAACCCTAACCCTAGTATGTAGTCGGAAATGAAACACTGTCAATGAGATCGGTCAATCCATGATGCGATTTGATCGTGTGTTCATTCAGCCTGGAAGGAAATAAGTTTCAAGTTACAGCCCAGTCAAAGCCATCTCCATCTAGCTGCTTTCCCCCTCGAACAGCTCAGCATCATTCCTAAGGTACAAATTATATGATTATTTTTTGCTAAACATACACATCGTGTTTGCTGCCAGAAGTAAATTTATGGCTACGAGTCGACTACTCTAGCTATAGGTGAATCTTCTCGGATTATAGATCATGCCGTGACTTAACATGCGGGCCTACACATATCGTCTCTAAACACGATCTAAAAACACAAAAATCCTGAAGTTGCGCTACAACGATCGGCCCGAGACTAATAGAGTATGAAGTTCGGTGATCGCCTCTGTTTTTTAAACAGCGAGCGAGCGCAAAATGATGGAATCCATGTGGTGCGAGCGTTGATTATTCCTGTCAACCTTATGCTCATTGATAACCGTCGTATAAGCGGTGACTATGGTGGAGCCAGCGCGCCCGTCTATATCGTCCTGAACTAGCTAAAAAATGACATTGTGGTTAGTAGACGATCGCGGCACGCTGGTGGAGGTCTATCTGGAAAAAATAATTCACTCGCCAGCATTTCAGCGCTTTTCAAGGAGCCATGTGCAAGGAACAATGCCGTATTTGATTACGACCGAGCGCAAATGAGTTGTGATTACAGAGTACCTCTTCAAGCTTCAGCGGAAGGGTTCGCGTTAATTTCGCAGCCTAAAACCCCGGTCAGGAACAGCCACTTACACCCAAGTTTATCGTCATCTCCTGAACTTCTCCCTGTTCTCACAGTCAGTGTCTTTTGTAAATTGGAAAATCCGTTATATCTGCGGCGATCAGGATCGCTGCGTCATGATCCTGTCCTTTACGCTTTACTTCCTGACACCTTGCGACATACTGCTGACCAACGATGGGTGTGGGTATGCTCTAGATGTATGGAGAAGGCGCATAATTGTTATGGAAGGCATCGGAAATAAACTGGTAGTCCCTGGTAGTCTATGCCCAGTGAGGAATTCACCTGATAATCTTCAATTGATCCAAGTCTTCTTTTTGTCAGTGGTTTACTCTTTTCTGCCCAGCATCTCCTATCACCAGGGGCGCAAGAATTTATGCCCCATTGCAACCATGGAGCTTCATAACACAGCAGTCCAGTCTGGTCAGTGATGTAAGCACTATTATTATCCCTCAGTGTGAAACAAGTCTAGAAAGTGCCAGGAACAACTCTTGCTATGGGACTAACGGCACCGATAATTCGAAATGCAGGACGCTTTTGCACAGATAACTCTGATCGCAGGCCTCAAGTTAACTCGGGGACCCGGCTCAGGTTGAACCTTTTCCCCGAAGAGTCCCAACTGAGCGATGGTAGTCTTCGCAGCAACGAATTAATACCCTTAATCAAAGCTTATTCCTTTTGCTGGGCGAGCTGCCATCGCTGATCTAGGCTGTGTCGCTTGGATGTTGCTAGTTATGGGCTACATTTGCCAAGTCAATTCAGGCTTGCGCGTCACACGGCTGGCTCTTCGCTTGTCAGCATGATATCTTCTACTGACTCAGGTTTATGACAGGCTGACTCAACCTCCCCGTTTGCCAGTATTCCTTTTTGAAATCTGGGTTTTCTAAGTACCGGGGTTCCACCATCAGCGGAACGGTGACCATGGTTCAGGTCGAATATTCTTATTATGGAGGCTGTACCTTCTCTTGCAAAATGCCACAATACCTAGAACGACCCCCCCTGCGGCACTATTTTTAAATCCCGATCCAGCGCTAATTGGAGGTT
The DNA here is from genome assembly GCA_016758765.1 of Suillus cothurnatus. Lineage (NCBI taxonomy): Eukaryota > Fungi > Basidiomycota > Agaricomycetes > Boletales > Suillaceae > Suillus > Suillus cothurnatus. The sequence continues at coordinate 89,909 of JABBWL010000258.1, forward strand.
TGGCACAGCGTCCCACAGCGTACACAGCAACGTCGGCGGATGAGAGCCAACCCATCGATCCTCCTCGTGTTCTACGTTCTAAATAACAATGCACACCACATGCGGTGTACCGAGCACGTCTAGAATGCAAAAACGCGATATGAATGAGAATCACCCTTTAAGAACGACGCGTGGTAAACACTCTCGCAAGGCACGTTTCAGGGCGCCAAGAATGGGATCCATTAAACACCCGTACACTGAGAATTACACATCGCACTAAGTCACCGCTGGTGGTTGCGAGGAGGCGAAAATATACTCACTAGTTTTAGAGAATCGGGATGATTGGTTGATGGCGTAACAATGGTGCAATGATATCATTCCGCGGTTCGTGTAACTTGTACTACTTGGCTTGTCCTGTGCAACCATCATCGATAGCCGCCGGGGATCGAAGGCCTACTCATTAATTACGGCAAGGTCCGCGTGGTGCACAGGATAACCCCAGGTACGCGGGAGAATGGTAGGGAACGCTTCGTTCGTCGATCCTACCACTTGTAGGGGACGTGGTCGCACTGCCTCACAAAGCATGGTGGGATGTAGTAGATCGTACCTCGGAAATTGGATCGCGTGATGGTGCGTGTACACTACAAAGAAATTCCTATTTGCAGTGATATTGTGTCGACCTGATCATATGTTCTGTTTGATATTCTCGCGATCGTTGATGAAAGGGGCGGTGCATCAACATTTATTGATCAAGGTGTGGCCAAACTTCCGCATACAGGAATTTCATTAAACAGGCAGCTTCTTGGCTGGGCATAGAACGGGGCTGTGCGTAACGTGCAGCCGGGCCAGGTATCCCAATGCCGCAGACGGTATTCTGACCCTCCATTCCAACGACCGTGCACGTTCATCTCGTCGATCGGTACCGTTCAAAACCCACGAGTATACCGTGGCATCCGAGAGAGATGTGTGCTTTTGAAACGAGGGAAAGGACTTGTAACATTGTGTACTGCGGACTCTATAGATGTTTTGACATACCGCATCCGGCGCTGCGGGAGAAGGATTCAGGAACGGCGTTCGAGAGCGAGTGTAACTTTCGCGGGTAGCTCGATCAAAAGGTGATGGGATACCGATGTAAATTTAATAATGTGTGGCATTGTGACAGTGAGCACCATGTGGTGGCAATACGAAAAAGACAAGGATCGACAGGGAGAATGACTTTCCGGCGCTATAGTGATAGTAGTGCGAGTCGGTATCGGGTGACTGGGAGGGTTATTTTGGCGGTGCGCTACCAAGGTGGTTCCTCGGGGCAGGAACCCATGAAAGGCCTAGTTGAAATCAATATTGAAATTTAGTAAGGTCGAACTTTGACGATACCCCTGAGCACTACCAACATTCGCGATGAATGGCTAATAGACTTTGATTAGTATGAATACCGCGGTATATTAAGATCAAGAGGGATCCGATCGTATCGCTGCGTTTCGGATTCGACAAGTTGTAGTGGCACCTCATTTTGTCAGTGACGTTGATGAAGAAATGTCGAAGTTTTGATATACGTAACGAGCATCAAAGAAAGATTTACACAATGATCAAAGCGAAAGAATATTGACATGTCCTTGTCAGGTTGCACATGCTCTATGGCGCTTAATGCATAATGTACCATTTATGTAATTTGGGGCGAATGGGAGGACGAACGGTCATTAAATTTCGCCTAGAAGTTGACAAGATTGTGGCCTTGAGACCGTCTGCCATCATGCGCCGACTAGATTGATTACCGGGGTAGAGGGCGTCTAACTACCAATCGGAATGTCAAGTTAGCGAGATGGATGAATCGGCAGGAGAATAACAAGATTGTAGGAGGTAGAAAATGCGACGGCATCGCAATGATGTTG
>JABBWL010000259.1:0-91750 GCA_016758765.1 Suillus cothurnatus
TATCCAATCTCCCCCGCATCAAACAAGCGATCTACCCCAGTGTCCATGGATCTGGAAACTCAGAAGATTAAGAGCCGTGGCCAGAAATACAGGACAGTATACCAGATCCCGTTATTCAAGGATGTGTATGTATATGTGCGATGATGAGTGTGTCGAAGTTGGAAGTCAAGACAACAGATTTTAATACCACAACGCGTACACAACACCAAATAACCCCAAACCCTCCTCCTCGCATAATCTAGTAGCTCCTACAAACTCGTCATCGCCCACCCACCACACAAAAGCATACCAATCAATGAAAGTCCACATCAAACATTGGAGTGCCGTTGCTCAATGGCGCTGGAACACAGGAAACACAAATCACGATCAAGACGACGAAGGCGACGTCTGTGGGATCTGTCGCGTCCCGTTTGAGGGGTGTTGTCCGTCGTGTAAGATGCCGGGGGATGATTGTCCTCTGAGTGAGTTTCTAGTTTCGTTTTGTTGTGCTTTTGGTTGTTGGTCACAAGTCGGTACCATGCACTTATCACGTTCCCTTTTCCACCTTGCTTTCCTTTCCTTCCCTTCAAGAGAATCGCGCAAAGTAACGACGACTGACAACTACTCCCACCACCCCTTTCACACAGTCTGGGGCGAATGCAGCCACGTATTCCACATGCACTGCTTGCTCAAATGGCTAGGAACAACCGCTTCGAAACAGCAGTGTCCTATGGATCGATTTGCTTGGGGTGCGTGATTATCCTATATCTACATCACCAAGTCTTGCTGACGCGTTATATTATATTTGCAATTTATAGTCACTGCAGAGCGAAAAGCGAACGAGTTGGCTGCAAGTTAGATATGATGGCGGCATGAACTGGCTTACGGGTGGATCCGTCTTTGAGTTGGCACCGGATCAATCTTCGAGGCTGAGCTGCGGGCGGATCAACCTTTAACTTAACAGCTCAACGTTCTTGATTGTGCAAGTTGTGATTAGAATCATGAACGCTACTAGTGATCCCGATCCATGATTGATTCACCCCTAGACGTACACATCTTCATTTCCGGTTACAGCCCCTAAGCACCACAATATATATTTTAGATTGATATACGATACTAATACAAGGCTTCGAGGCCATCTCCCATAGATCATCCCCATCCCTCCAACCACACCTCACCAGAAGACAAAAAGACTTCTACACTAACGTACACACGTCAACATACGATACAAAACCAAGAGACACCAAAACATGAACGAACATTGTTCATAAATAGCTTGAACATGAACATGAAACAAATGAAAGAATGAAGAAAAAAGGTTCTAGATGTGCGACGAAGAGTGTGGATATTGCATATCTAGATCATACATTACATTTCGTGAGATTGGCTGGCGTCATGTGATCGTGATAGTTTGCATTTGAATGGTTTGTAGTTGGGCGTTTGTGGGATTGGGATTCCGTTCTGATCCTCTCTTCTTTCGTCGTTAGGTGTATACATGCGAGGGGAGCAATTACTGCTCGTACCCTCCCGGGCCTTGTAAAGAGGCCATCCAGATCCTTGTTTTATACAACCTGTAATTGATTCGTTAGCAAGCAAGCAAATACATGCATTTCAAATAAGTAGACATGGACACAGCTACAGCGCGAGCAGTAAAAAAAGACACACCGGAATAACTCCCGAACAAGCTCCCTAAAATCAATTCGTTTTTCGGCGATAAAGTAGAATGTAAGTTTACGTCGATCCCTACGATTCATCAGTCCCCCATATTCTCCCGCCAAAATAAAACGCACCACTGATATTCCGCATCAATAACCTCCATAGGAAGTTTCTTCTGCCGAACTTTACTCTGACACAATTGCAGCGCTTTAACTTCATCTTGCATCTTCGTCACTAGATGCCTGTTGCGTCCCCATCAATCAATATTCGCCCCAAGAACCAAAAAGAAAGACGCACTGAGTATCTTGAGCTTGCGCCTTCCCATAAATCATCTTCGGATTTATATCCTTCTTCCCCGTCGCAGCACCCGAACCAACCCCACCAGGACTCATGACCTCCCCCGCCTCCCTCTCCCTAACCTCCCTCTGGAATGCCTCCACCTCCTTGAGCGTGATACTATCATTAACAACCTTGCCCAAATCTTTCCCTCTATCCGCTTCGACGATCACCAAATCCCCAACCCTGATATCTTGGCTCAAATCAGTGAGATAGAAGAGGTCTGTACGTCCTGCTTTGAATTCGACGATGAAGAGCGGCCAGGAGGCTGGAACGCTGCTTAGGGGGAGTCCTTTTCCTAGGTCGCTCAAGGGTGTTTGCTGGGATTGGCTCGCATCAGAGAGGCGTCGTTGGACTTGGTGGTAGTACGGGCCTTGTTGGGGTTGGATAGGGCGGGAGGTAGTAGGCGAGAGCGGACCTTGGCGCGCGAACCCAGCGCTATTGTTCTGTACAGGGAGGTACTGAATACCTTGCCCTGGGATGAACCGCGCAGTAAGCTGCTGCTGAGCATACTGCGCATCCAAAATCTGCTGGTCGAAATGCCCCCGAGGGGGACTTCCACCTGTAGAAAGCGCACTGTCGCTTGGAGACCCGAATTGTTGGCGGGATGCGAAGCTCGTGCCAGATGGGATGTTGAGGTGGTAAGGGGATCCACGGTCTGCGGAGGGAGGGCTGCGTGGGTAGATAGGAAGGGAGGACGGCTGGCTCGCGGTTGACGAGCTAGACGGCGCACCGGGCTCTTTCATGCTCAGCATACTGAGATCAGCAGCTAAATCATCATCTGAAAGCATGAGACCGCCCCTGCCTCCAAACGGCTGCGCATTAAACACGCCAGCACGAGTATGCCCATGCGTCTCGTCCCCAGGGCTCTCAGGCGCATTAAACCCCACGATAGTAGGCCTGCGGGGCTGAACGACACTAACGCTGTGTCTCCGACTAGTAGTCCCACTTCCGCCCCCACCATTCTCGTCTTTTGGAGGATTCATACCCGCCCAGAGTTCTCGGAATGCAGAGCCGTCGTCTAGGAGGATCTGGCCGACATCACGGACAAAAGGACTCATATTGGAGACGTCAATGGTGTTCCTGTTCGGATAGCCGTTATCGGCGAGCGGGGACCTGCCCATAGCGCCGAGGCTCCCGTAACGACTAGACGCGGGTGGTTTGATCTCTCCATACCTAGCAGGAATATTGAGCGGGTTTGAGTTGTTATTGTTAGCTGCGTCTGCCCATGGGTTGGAATGATGATATGGGGATTGGATTAAATTAGGACGGGTGGTGGTGGTAGCGAGGCTTTGAGAGCGGCTGCGGGTGAGATCGGGGGCGTAGGAACGGCCACGGGTTGAAGTGGGTAGGTAGCGTTCTTCGTCATAATGCTCATAGGTATCTGAGAGTGCCTCTGATTCGTCGTCTTCGAACGTCGACTCGAAGTGGGATTCACGGAGTGCGGAGCTGTAGTTTGATTGGGGGTTTGAGAAGGAGGAGCTGCGGGTTGGTACGCTCATTGGGAGACCAGTTGCTGATGTTGCTGATGCTGTTGTGCGGGTTGTTTGTTGAAGCATGCGTGGTGACCAGGGAGATGATGATGATGAAGGTGAAGATGAAGGAGAGTTTTGATTGCGTAGACTTGTGAGGTTTGCTCTTGGTGGTTGACTTGTTGCTCGTTCCCGACCAGAATTATTTGGGTCTGGATCAAGGAAGCGGTGCCTGCGGTTAAGGTCGTGCTCTTCAGACAGATGTTGCATGATAGCCGGCGGTGGCGAGAGCAGCTAGCTGGCGGGTTCCTACGAGTCGACAGCTGGCGGCACTTTCGCTAATTAGTTTCTATCACTTCAAATTCTCTATTCAAACGAAATCTTTCATGATGACTGAAACTCGCTCACCCTCTCTAGTATGCTCTAAAGACTGTAATTGAAAACAAGAACCAAGTTGAAGTTAAAGTTAAAAGCAAGAGGATGTTGAGTGTCGAGTTCGCACCATCATGGGTCACGAGCTCGATCACGAACGCCAATTTTTTTAATTAAAATAATAACATACATACAAACAAAGAAAAACCTTTCGATAAATATTCCGCCACCGCCGAAAACAAAGGCCCCGTGGGGCGTACGGATCCTTCCGCGGAATCTAGATCATGATCTCGATCGCAGAGAAGGGCCAGGTCAAACCTCGAACACAACATCTAAGGCGCTGAACGCCGTGTTACCGGGCCAAACAACCACTGGCACTTCGCACTCAACAATTTCCACCTGTACATCCCTCCAATCACCCTCCTGTTCCTGTTCCTGTTCCCCTTTCTGAACAGGAACCTCGTCATCATCAATATCATCCCCATCATGATACTCCTTTTCCCCAGTTCCAAGGAACGAGCTCATGAGATACGAAGCCCAGCTCTGTTGCTGCTGCGGTTGTTTGCTGACCTCCTTCGCAACACTGCCAGGTGAAACAGACACCTCTTGCTGTTCAGGAGCTATCCCTACAGGGGCACGCCACGCACTTCCCCACGCAGTAGGCGCTCCATCCCTCGTCAACCCACGCACGCGTGCGTTGGGCGCTGTCACACCTACCAATAAAGTCAAGTGTACTTTCCACGTTAATCCGCCTGCCGTCCTAGCCTCAGTTTTGGTAGACACGGACCCGTTAGGATGGCCATTCCCAAACAAGAACGGAGATGAGAGCACGATTCCGAATCCGGGACATGCGTCACTGGGTATGTCGAGTGCGAATGTGGTGCGAAGGGTGCTGCCTGTGAATGAGGCGTAGTGTTCTGCGTGGATGCGGCGCGTGGAGCTTGTGCTTGCATTTGTATTCGTGGTTCCTAGAGGGGCTGGGAGGCTTTCATTCGTTTCTAGCGTTGCGCTCAGCTGTGAGATGTGTTAGTAAAAGTATTGAGAATGATAAGCCGATGCAAACTTTGAGAAAGGGCAGATGCAGAAAACACAGAATCAAGAACAAACCACTCACCGAAATCACCTTCCCCCGTCCCCCTCGCTCGTTGATTTCCACAACGCCCAAAACAGTCTCCCCAAGCCTATACGCACTCTTCGTGAATGTGAGAACAGCGACTTTGACATCATCTTTTGTCACGTCGTACGAGACTAGCGGGGCGTTAGCAGTCTGTAAAAAAATTATAAATGCAGGAACGTGCCTTTTTTGGGATTTCGGGTTAAAATCTCGACAGCTTCTCGACATCCTGTTAATTCTCCCTCTCCTCCCTCTTTCTCTCTTTCGAATGCCCGAAGAGGATCCGGAAATGCTTGACTCCCACTCCCAGAAGCAAGTCCAGAGGAGGAGGAAGAAGGTACACTCTCAGGTACACTTTCAGCAGGCTCTTTAATCCTCACGCCCGTCGATCCCTCTGCAGGGAACGTCTCGAGCAGTCTCTCACCGTATGCGCGGAGATCGTCAAGGGAGCCATAGGGTGATGTAGTCGGTGCTATCCCAAATTCAATAATGTGATGCATCAAAGATAAAAAGGACTTACAAGATTTCGATGAGGAAGAGGACAAGGCTTTCTTTGCATCCCCGTTTGGGCTGCCTAGATCTGTGACTTTACCGCCGTCGTGTTTACGCACGGGGAGGAGGAGGTCGTAGGGGCGTTGTGGTTTGCTGACTATCGATTTATTGGAATTGATAGATCAGGGTTTTGAAGGAGAGACTCACCGCTGACCCAGTTATACACCCTGATAGGGACTTTCATTACTCTGCTCACTGTCACGCCGACAGAAGTAGTGGTGCCTTCGCTACTATCGCCTCTCCGGCACGTACCGACTACAAGTTCGTACGAGAAGCTGATCATGCGGCCTCTGAAGGTGGGAGGGAGGGTTGAAGGGAGGGGGAGGGTGTACGTGTCTTTTGTGCGTCAGCGTGATTATACGAAGATGTAGGGCTTAGTACTCACAAGTCCTACTTTCTCCAGGACCCAAGGCGAGATCGACAGCTAGCATCGCAGGTTGTACTTCAAATACAGGGAGTGGTATCTCTTCTTCTCCCTCTTCCACGGAATTAGCTGCTCCGACACTCAAACCTAAACCCAAACCAACGCCTGCACTAGACGTATCACTTTGGGAAGTGAGAGAAGGGGCTCTCGATCTCCCGATTGAAGGACTATAACTGGAAGGACTTAATAGACTCAGTAGGGAGCCTGTAAGACTGGTAGAACGCGAATGGGACCTGTGTGTACGAGCGATATCCATGCTTCCACCTCCCAAAACAGGCTTTTTGAGGAGATGTGCGCGGAGGTTGGCTGCTGGTGTACTTGGTGGGAGGATGTGTGCTGTTCCTGAGAGTTGGGCATATGAGTAGAGGAGGAGCGTTGTGTTTGGAGGCAGAGGTTTAGTGGTGCTAGAATGAGGTATGGGGATGGGTGGGTGACCATGACCGAGTGCCTGGTGTGGTTGTTTGCGAGGGGGGTATGAATGGGTGAGGGGAGCGGGTGTTTCTGCGATTGGGTCAAGTGAGGAGGTAGATGTATTCAAGGGTGGTTGTACTTCGTTTATCTGGAGGTGACCGTCGAATACTGATTGTTTGCGTGCATGCGGGTGGTGCTGGGGTATGGGGAAGGTCGTGCGTGGCGTTACTGCGATCACTTAGAATTAGTCAAATGGACGAGGGTGAAGGACTCACCTGGATCTACTTCATAAGCTTGTACATACTCTTCACTAGCAGTAATATCCACGCTAGCACTCCGCTTGGCCTTTTCCAATGCACTACGTCTGGCTTCAAGCACTTCCTTGCCTTTGCCTTTCCCATCCACTGCTCCAATCAATCCTTTCCTCCCCTCTTCACCAACACCAATTCCAAGCGCTCTAACGAAATCCGGTGGACGTGGGCTCAAGCCAGGAGACGTAGGAGGCCTCGCAAGCGGGGCAGAACTTATAGAATGCGCATTTCGTTTGTGTGATTTCTGGACATGTGCAGGTGCTGACAGTGTTGAGATGGGTGACGTGCTATTTGGGCGGGTATTGGTGAATGTGATTGCTACGCTGAAGGTTTCGCCTGCAAAGTATGCGCTTTGAGTTGGGGATACTTTGACTTTGATAAAGGGATCTGTGTCTGTTGCGTCCATAACTGCAACGTTGAGCGTTGAGCTTCAGTCTAGGATGGTATGACTTCGTCGATCCAAGCTTTAAATGACGATATGAACGAGGGAAAGGAAACAGGTTCCACCTTAAATATAACAAAAAGCTTCCACACATCTGAGAACACATCCCAGGCGAGGTTATGCCGACTCATGCCATGTTTACGCAGTGCTATAGCCTATCGGCTGTGTCACTCGGGTTATACCCATAGAGTCTTGTCTCCCATACGCACCCTTACACGTTCCCCGGGCCGTATCTACGCTCACTGCACAAGTTTCCTAGCCTCTTGATGCATTGACTACTGCGCATTAACTACACTCGTCTGAGCGCGTTCATATTTTATCCCGAGTACTACTAGTACTACCTGCAGGCCAGTTTTGATTTCAACTGGATGCAAGTCAATCTCAGATTCGACTGGAGTTTAAATTGTTTAGGAGTGTTTGGTTGACCTTTGGGTGATCGATCGGGTTCACCGTGACCACCTTTGCAAGCAAGCAGGGCTTTGTTTTCACCTTTTACCTCCTTTTCGTCTCATACGCCGCTATTCGTGAACGGTGACGGTGACTGCTGACCGGCCACGTATGGTCCTACTTTCTTTTTCACATCATGGCGCAGTGCTGTCTATCCCATGCTATGTCAGTTTATCAGACGAATTTTACCTTGCAAAGGGCAAATCTCTCAGGATAAGTCATGTTCTTCTCGTCTCCACGTGCTTTGTGTGGTGTTACCTTTTTTATATGCACACTAACCACGGTGATGAGCGACATGCAGTACAGCTCCTACCACCAGAAAACACCACTCAACTGCCTGCGAATACTATTCGTTGTCGTTCGAGATATCTGATACCTCGCCAGCTTGTCGGATTGATTTGCTAGTGCACTAAACAGACAAGTCGACAAGGCCGCTACAGCGACACTCGCTTGCAATGTTTCAGATATCCCAACCAGAAGCCCGATCAACCATCAACGTTTAGATCGATCAACCGATATGCGACCACTCAAGTACTCATCGATCACCCGGTTGTTAGTGAGAGAGGCAATTCTAACGTCTTCGTAAGTTGGTTGACTGTCGATGCGGAAGGGATCCATGCCGCAATGCGCCTCAAAGGTCTGTAGTGGTACACGTGGTTACAGGCATTCAACAAAAAATGTTACAAACAGTACATGACAACTTTGTCAAATGGTAGCAGTTCAAGCGAGTTCCCACTCTTCCCCGTCCTCCGTGTAGAATAGCTCGCTCCTGCCCAAGCTCATTCCTTCTTTATACAAGGGAAGCCCTGCAGCGAACTTCCCCAAAAAGTCACTAAACTTCAAGCCCGACTTGGGAGCATTCGAAACTATCACTTGGCCGCTTTCGGGGACGACGTTGATGGACTGACTGACGGTGGTCAACGTGATCGCGATCTCATCAGAACCGATCATGATGGTCCCTGCAGTACCGCTCCCGTTTCGACTAACACGGAAACGAGTGCGTTCGGTGCTGGAAACATAGACCGCTTTGGTCCCTTGGAGGGGACAGTACCAGTACTGATAAGGGGAAACTTTGGAGCGAATGAAGAAACTTTGGTGGGGCTGCTATCAGCGAAATGTGGACTATCCTGCAAGGAACTAACTCACGAGTTCCCGCTAATGTGGTCTGTGAAATGTTCAGGCGACGGGATGATGCTCAATACGCGGCCACCTAGGTCGTACTGCAACGTGAAAAACACCTTGCCGAGGAATTGGGTCGCAACCCCAGCCGTCGTGAGGGTGTCGGCGGCATTGGCCTGCCCCACGTCATGGGTGTAGTACTGGGCATTGATACGCCGAATACTCTCTGTGAACTTAACGACGGAGGAAGTGGACACGGCACGCCACCACTCATCGGCAACCGCGCGGCTAGCGAAGACAATCACGTATCGATAGGTCGAGTTGGAGGAAACCTGAATGGTGATTTAGCGCGACATCGCAGACATTGAAGGATGAATTTTGGACGTACGTTCTTTACATATGCGTAGAAAACCATGATTGCACGTTTAACAGGAGAGACGATTTGTTGATTGTGTTTGGATTGAAATTGGTCGCTTGAACACTCCTCATTATATAGGGAGAGCGAGTTGTTTGGTTTGATTGATCACAATATCAAGAATTTGTACAAAGTGAGTGGCGAGTTCATCATTCAGACTTAACTCGGTTCCTTCAAACATCTCACGGCATTCAAAGTATGGAAGCCAGACCACCGCAGTCTGTTACTCATCGTGATAAATCCTATAACAGACAGTTACACGTTCGAGTCACCGGTACCGTGTACCTATCTAAGGGACGGGTTACGCCCTCATCATCACTCGGAGGAACGTGTCTGTGCAGTGCCGAACAAACCCTGTCTCCATTACCAGTAAGGGACTGCTCATTGTCTCGTCTACTGGGTACATACATTCTTCATCTTGCCGGCCCTTTTTCTCCATCCTCCGCGGAGTTCCAGACTACCTGACCCGGTTTCTTTGCAGGCCGAAACCCGTCTGAGACTTCCCAGATCTCCATAGAGTCTCCCGCTCAATTCCTTAAGAGGTTACAAGAGTATTCTCCTGGACCTCGCCATGAATGCTTCCATTCTGATTGAAGGGTTGCTCCTGTCAAACTTACATCATGCTTGGGGATGATGTGTCCTTCATGACGTATCGAACTCGTCAGTATTGTGTCCTGATCATTGTGCATCTGGATATGAGCATCGAGGTGGGGAATGATCTTGACCTTTAAGACAAATAATTCAACGGTGATGCAGAATTTCGCGTATATGCTGGGTAGACACAGTCCCATTCGAGGACTCCAAAGTTGATGTGCATAATAACACGAAGTCTCGCCAACTAGTATGTGGTGCTGACTAACGAGCGCGGTGGTCTTGGCTTCCATATAGCTGCCCCATGGGACACGTTCGCTTCAGCTCAATGTACGGTAGTAACGGTACTCTATATAAAAAATTATTATTCAAATCGGCTATCATCCTATTATGTGATATACTTGTTCATCCATGCTTGTACATACCTTCGCTGCCAGCGATAGCCGCATCATAGCTACCACTTCGGAACTTTCATCGCACAAGGGGCTGTCCATTGCATTCTTCGTTCTCGTCTCCCAAAAATGTTTGTCAAAAAATTTACCTCATCCTCCAAAGGAGTCGAACATCATTCTATAGCTCCGGACTCATTGACAGGGTCGATATTTCACCCAGACTCACTGCATGAATTCCCCGCCTTCCCTGCAGCTTTTCACCGTATCTAGGCGAACTATGCCGTCCACAAGACCTTTTTGACAGACACAAACTTTGTCGGTACAAGGTATAGTATGATTATATTCGATTAGTTGACAAGGTCGAGCTTCGCAATATCTCTCAGCGGTATAGGCTCGAACAGATCTTATTGTCTTATACAATTCTTGCGAAAAAAATCACCCACAACCCTCGCAATTGTTTTTTAGCTCCTGTTGTCTGTTGTCTTCTTGAGTGATGCAGTGCACCGAGAAGGCAGAATCATGGACTGAGGTGTCGCACGCACTGCGCAGCAACTCGTTTCGCTTCTGCCGCTGCCTTCGATGTCTGTTTGTGTATAATGGCGAGCCGATGAAGGGTGCGCGGGAGTGTGGCAATCAAGACTTCAACATTCCGTGCTTCAAGCAGCTGTTCTTGAATTTTGTCGAGGACCAGGGATGCATCAAATGGATGTGATAAATGAGAGGTCCTGGTGATTGAGAATAAGAGGCCTGCCATAACGACGAGCGAATAGATTTCTGGTCCATACGAGATGGCATCTTGGTGGAGTTTCAATTTTTGTAGACATTTTGCATGTTGAGCTATTTCAACAACAATCTTTTGTCGCTGAAACCGCCAGACAACAACCCTCTCCCCGGACGGCTAATAGGGATCCAGACACACTCCCAGACTCTGCGACAGACTTACCCCCAGAGTGTCTATTTCCCGGACGCTCTCCTAAACCAAGGATTATCTCAAGACTCATTCAGACATGATCAGAAAGGACACATGAGATAGTCTTGATGCATTCACGCTCATGCACTCGCTTGTCCTACCGATCGCGGCGTTCAAGCTGCAGGCAAGTTTTATTCGTCATATTTACGTACATGAAACTGACTCGAGAGGGTTTGCAGAGGAGCCGGCTCCACACGCTCTGTAACCTGAGGTGCACCCCTGCAAGAAAAGACACGGAGATGGTTTTATGATCGACTATTGTGCGATTTTTATGTGGAGGATGTGAAATTGACAACTTGACTCTGCTGCAGGAGTGAACACTCCGTCCCCGTACTCTTACTGGCTGGACTATGAGGGGTGCTAACTTGTCCAGTGTGTCCGAGCTCGTCACTGGTGTAGATGCGCTCACGCTCGATGGCGTTGCTGTGGCAGTGATCGGGTGGGTATGCCTATGTTACGCCTCCTTGATTTGGTCGTCGAGATGCATAAAGTCAGGCAGAATCTTTAATTCACATCCTAGATCCTACAACGTGCATGCACAAATGCGCGTATATGTGTAAGATATGCTCGTTCTTGGAAGGCTTTTGCTAAGCATGGATAGTCAGAAGGACGGCTCGGAGAACTTTGTCAAGAAAAGTCTCGGCCCCGTCACCGTTGAACAGAAGAGCTGCGGGAACTTGTTTTCGTCCTTTGTTCAAGTCCTCGCCGTAGAGTTCGAAGGCTTTTGAAGGTCATGGTCAGTTTGGAACGGCGTTTGCGAATATTTAATAACATTGGAATGTCTCCCTAGCAGTTGGTGATACAATTTGCTTGAGATCTAGACTGTTTTTCTGCTGTGCTCCCGGAATACTAGCCTGGCTCCATGGTCCCTGTCTCTGGTGGAGAAGGTTCTGTCGAGTGACACCGTGGGTTATTATGCATTGGCAAAAGAACGTCGCGGTATGCAGAGGTCAGGGTTTATGTAAGTGTGAAGCATGAGCACGTGCAAAAAACGAAGTCTATGTACGGACCGAGTAAGGTCAAGGGATCTCTCCTCCATTCTCGCTTCCACCAACTCGGCGTAAGCGCTCGCATATCGACTGTTTTCTCTTGACATCTGCCTCGAAACATCGATATTCTGAATAAAAACATTTTCATCTGGTCATGAATCGCTTAGCTACTGATCCTAACCTTCAACAATGCCCAGACTTCACTTCAGATGCTTTCCAAGCGAGTTGTGCTCCGCTTTTGAATCCGGCTGTCGATAATGCACAAGCGGCCGTTATCTTGCAAACTATCTGGCTTGCCACTAACTCTGCCTTAAAAATCCAGTGGCAGGAACAAGTTGATGCGGACGGACTGGAAGCTGTGGAACAACAACGTCTACTTTATCACGAAGCTGAACAGCGTCGTATTGAACAAAAACTGCAAGACGCAGTCATCACTGAGGAAGATAGGAAAAAGAATCGCATTCACCTTATCGCTATTCCGGATCGTCCTCGTCCCAAGTGGGCTGCTGAGGAAGTATTAGTCGCCGACTTTGCATTACGCAAACTCGACAAAGCGCAGTTTGTTGAATTGTACTATTGGACTAACAAAGGGCTTGCCGACGCGCGGATGTCCTTTCGCACCGGGGATGATGACAGCATGGTACCCACAGCAGGCGTTGATGGTGCAGCCACCTGGGTCTCAGCCAGTGTCGCTCGTCCTGCCACGGGCGTCATTCCTGATCGCTTACTTGCTCCGCTCGACTTCTCCTGAGCTATTCCCCATTTTATCGCCACACTTGAACAACGAGGCTGGTCTAACATGCATGTTCTCATGTTGGCCAACTTCTTTGGAGCTTTGATGTTACACAAATACTGGACTTCAGATAATGTCTTAGAAATGCAAGCTCCACTCACCTATCAGGAAGAACAACGATGTGCTTGGCATCAAGCAATTCCTCAACCCTCTGGCGCCTGGAATATCTCAATCATTGATGGAGTAGAGCTATCTAGTGTATACGATCGCATCTATCATGCTGAGAGAGAGAGAACAAACCTAGAATATGATCTTAAGGTTCTTTTCTCTTCGTTGAGTCTTTCCAACACGCACTGACATTGAAATATTTCCTTCTTTGCTTTGTAATTCTGTTACTACCCTTGGCGGTTGATTTACTGCGTTCCTATTGGACTAATGTTCTTTGCACATTACTTCCTGCATTTGCATTCACAATGTCTGCGTTACGCATTTACCTTCATCGCGGTGGTTATTTGTGTTTACGGTTTCTTGTCGCGTTGCGATCTTGCACAACTTGCAGCGCACCCATTATCTGCAATCCAACTCCTCCAATGAGGCTGTTTTTCAAAACCACACCAGAGGCCGTCTTTCCGTGCCTACCTATGTTTCCTCTGAACGTCGTGGTTCGCCGGCGGATCAGCAACATGCTGCCTCACCATCTACCATCCAAAAAAACACCCGTCTTGACAAATCTGCATGACCAGCGTCGGGTTTTTCCAATGGCACGCACGGACAACGTTCTCCTGCTGTGTGCACCGTATGTCTCGGGCGGAACAATCATTCGTTCATCGAGTGCTCTGCAACACGTATCTGGGACAATTCGCTCCCTTCAGCCAGCAAGCGTATCAACCGTCAGTTGCTCATCCGCAGCACGGACAAGCCCCTCTGCGTCGATTGGCAGAGGGGAAAAGGATGTACGACTCGTTCACACGACAAACGTCACTTGTGCTCCGGCTGTCTCTCCACCTCTCACGGAGCCCAGCACTGTACTCGAGCGCAGACGGCTCTACCCAGTGTGTCCGTATGATCCCGAAGCTTGGGAAAGACTGCTACAAGAGCATGGGCTTTTGGAGCAATATAGGAAGATTCCTGATGGTTTTCGTAACGGTTTCGACTTGCATCTACCTAGTCTTTCGGCCTCACAAATCGCTCCAAATCACCCCTCACTTGTGCAACATCGTGACGCCTTTAATTCCATCATTAAAAAAGAACTGGACTCCGGCCGTTACGTCGGTCCCTTTTCTCGCTCTCAATTACACGCTATCTTGGGAGACTTTCAAACTTCCCCCGTTTCGATTATATCTAAGTCCGGAAAACCAGGGAGGTTTCGAGCCATACAAAACTTTTCCTTCCCACTCTCAGTTTCTCTTCAACACCCTCGTCCTTCCATCAATTCAGCAGTGGACTCAGACGATTTCCCGTGCACTTGGGGGACCTTTGATACAGTTTGCTCCATCATACGTCATCTTCCACCAGGTTCCCAAGCAGCAACTAGAGATGTCGCTGAAGCATATCGCACAGTACCTTTACTTCCTTCTCAATGGCCAGCTACAGTCATTCGGATCGCAGACGATTCCTTCTGTGTTGATACATGTACTTCGTTCGGCATGGGTCCTTCAGCAGGAGCTTATGGCTATGTCGCGGATGCGGGCGCTGATCTTTTACGAGCGTCTGGATTGGGTCCACTCACTAAATGGGTGGATGACCATCTTTTCTTTCGGATTGAAGTTCGCTATCTTGCTAGTTATAATGCTTACCGTCAGGCATTACACACCACTTTATCTCCTAGTTCCTTCCGTCACACAGGTGGCCGCATCTGGTACGAAGGTTTGCGTTTTGAAGATGGCACTCTGGAAGTGTTCGGAGAGGATGGTCGTTTTCACATTCAGGATTTTTCACAGAGTTCTACTCGCTCTAGCGAGGATATACATTTCTCTTACAACTTCAGTGACATTAACAGATTCTCTGGCGTTTTGCGAATACCTTGGGAACCCACAAAAGACACGCCCTTTGCTTTCGAAGTGGTTTTCATTGGTCTTCTTTGGAACTTATCTCACCTCACTGTCACTTTGGCAGAAACGAAGAAGGAGAAATATAGAGCGGCTATTACGAACTGGCTCGCACGTCCTACCCATGTGCTCCTGGAAGTGCAACAACTCTACGGAAAATTACTTCACGCATCCTTGGTGGTTCCTCACGGTCGAGCCTACCTCACTGCCATGGAAGCCATGCTTAGTATCTCCAGTGCACGTCCTTTCGTGCCACATCATCCCGTCCGACACCTCGACGATGATCTCTCCTGGTGGATCTCTCAACTCTCTAACCCCAAACTTCACAGGAGCATTCCCCAACCGTTCCATATTATCGATGCCCACGCCTACTGCGATGCCAGCTCAGGTGTTGGCATCGCAGTTGTTATCCATGGGTTTTGGCGCGCTTGGACCCTATTCCCAGACTGGCGCACCCTTGACGGCGCTAAGGACATCGGGTGGGCCGAGGCAGTTGGATTTGAACTGCTCGTCCGCACCATCATTCAACTCGGGATCCCTGCCTCGGGCCAGCACTTCCGGGTTCACTGTGACAACCTGGGAGTCGTCGACGGCTGGAAAAATGGGCGAAGTAGGAACTGGGCCACGAACGGAGTATTTAGACGCATCCTTGCTCTGCTCGAGCCGTTCGGTCATGACACCTCCTTCCACCTCTCTTATATCCCCAGCAGCGACAATCCAGCAGATGCCCCGTCTCGAGGAACATTTGCATCCGAACAACTCCTCCTTCCACCCATTGAGCTTCCTGTTGCGCTCTCCAAATTCATCAGAGATGCCTCCCTTAAATCGACAAGTTCCGATTTCTCCTCGTCCTCCAATCAGCACCAGCGAGATGCAGTTCATGACGAGTCGGTTGACGAGTCAACGGGGTGGGATTACGGAGAAGAGCTTTTGCGTTTCCGCGACAGCTGGGATGGATAGAAATTCCCGTTTCCTGAATACTCCACCTATTGCAACATCAGATGCATCTATCGCTCACCCTCGTCCATACATCCCTTCCCTTACACCCCTTCCCTCCTCCCTGCGCCCGCATTGCCTGGCGAAAGACCGCTTACGTCTGTGGAGTCCAACTCAAAGTCGTGCCCCTCTAGATCATAATGGCACCGCACTCCCATTATCTGAAGGTGATTTGAACCGAATTCTCACAGTCATTGGGTACTCCTTTGCCTCGGGTACGAAGGAAACTTACGGTTCAGGCTTATTAGCCTATCATGTTTTCTGCGATGCTCGTAGTATACCAGAGGATCAGCGAGGCCCAGCTTCCTCACTGTTGCTCTTAAGCTTCATTGCGAGTTGCGCAGGTTTGTATTCTGGGAAAACTCTGGAGAATTATTTCTATGGCGTTCGGGCCTGGCATCTTCTTCATGGTCTTGCGTGGTTAGGAGATTCTGCTCAAATAACTTCAGCTCTCGCAGGAAGTGCTCGTTTAGCGCCTCCACCTTCGAAGCGTCCCAAGCGACACCCATTCACAATGAACATCCTTCACGATATTCGTTCAGTTCTAGACCTGTCTAGTCCTTTGGATGCAGCAGTATACGCTTGTCTTGTAACTTCCTTCTTTACTCTTGCTCACCTTGGGGAGTTGACAGTGCGTTCGCTAAAAGCCTTTGATCCCTCCCTACATGTCAAGGTCTCCGATATTCACTATGAAGAAGATCGCCACGGTCTCCGAGTCACCATCTTTCACCTTCCTTGTTCAAAAATGTCTCCCTCTGGAGAGGATTTGTACTTTGCAGCTCAGACTGGAGATGTTGATCCTCAACAAGAACTGGAAAATCACTTGCGAGTGAACACACCGTCAGCCACGGACGCATTGTTTAGCTGGCGTCATCAAAGCGGGCTTCGTCCGCTCACTCGTTCAGAATTCACACGGTGCATTGAACGTGCCTCTTCCAAACTAGGAACAGAGCCACTGAAAGGTCATGGGATCCGTATCGGGGGAACTCTGGAGTATTTGTTGCAGGGAGTGTCGTTCGAGACAGTGAAAGCTATGGGCCGTTGGGGTGGTGACACCTTTCAAAGATATCTTAGGCAGCATGCCGTTGTCATGGCTCCTTACCTCCAAGACACTCCCATTTTAGAGCCCTTCACCCACTATGCGATGCCTCCAGTTCGTTAACTTTGTGAGTACTCGCTTTACGACTATCCTTTGGGGGCAAGCATGCGCTGGCTGCGTCGTTTGGCTCCTAGACTCGTGGGAATCTCCGCTCATTACTTGCCCTTTTTCTTTCAGGGCTTGAAGTTGTGTTTCGGTCGAAAAAACCCAAAAGGTTTCTTACCCAAATATTTGTTAGTGTTATCGGTAGTTGAATCTCAGTTGTTTGTCGCCGCTTGCGTTCCGTTTAGCATTTCAATAAAGTATTTATAAAGAAATGCTGGGCCTTGTTTGACCTTAGGTGTCCGAAACATAGACAACGGAAATAAGCAACTCTAAACACTAGTAGTTGTAAGTTGGTTTAGCAATATGGCATCTCCGTGCGGAGACGATGATGGAAATAGGTCTCGTCTCATTTGGAGCTCTGTAAGTAATTGTAGGCGTGCAACGTTCAACAAGAAATGAAATTGTTCCGGTGTTATAACAGTAGTACAGTACTAGTACAAGACAAACTTTGTGTCAAATGATAGCAGTTCAAGCAAGTTCCCACTCAGCCTCCTCGTCGTCCGAGTAAATGAGTGCCTTCATATCCAACTTCTGATTGTCCTTCATCAAGGTAGGCCCCACGGTAAATCTGCTCAAAAGGTCACTAAACTTAAACTTCGACTTGGTAGGAGCATTTGAAACTATTGCTTGACCGCTGGAGGCGATGACGTTAACAGACAGATTGAGGTTGGTCAATGTGATTACAATCTCGTCGGAGCCGATCATAACGGTCCCTGCAGTGCCCCTGCCGCTGAGACTAATACGGAAACGAGTGCGTTCGGTACGCGAAACATAGATCTCGTCTGACGCATTGCAGTCAGACGATAGGGGACAGTACCAGTAGTCGTAAGGTGTGACTTTTGAGCGAATGAAAAAACTTTGGTAGGGCCACTATCAGCCAAATGTGGAATATCCTACAAGGAGCTAACTCACGAGTTCCCGCTAATGTGGTCCGCAAAATCAGGCGATGGGATGACGCTCAAATGGCGACCACCTCGGTCGTCCAGCAACGTGAAAAACATTTTGTTGGAGAATTGGGTCGCAACCCCATTCGTCGTGAGAGTGTCGACAATATGGGCCCGCCCCGTGTTATGGGTGTAGAACTGGGCGTTGATACGCCGAATGCTCTCCGAGAACTTAACGACGGTGGTAGTGGACACGGCACGCCACCACTCATCGGCAACTGCGCGACTAGCAAAGGTAATTAAGTATCGAGCACTCCAGTCGTCATTGCTCTGAATGGCGATTTAGCACGACATCGCAAACATTGAAGCATGAATTTTGAACGTACATGTTTTACATATGCATAGAAAACCATGATTGTACGTTGGGAAATGATTTGTTGGCTGTTTTGGGTTGAAACGAGTCACTTGAACACTGTTATATAGGGAGAGCGAGTTATCTGGCTTGATCATAATATCAAGAAATTGCACGAACTTATGGTATTGTGCGAATCGAGCAAGGGCAAGGGCTTGAGTGGATCATCACTTTACGGGTAATGAATACTAATTGTGGGCAGAAGATGATCAGGTATGAATGAACTGACAGTTAATGCCGGGATGAACCGAGAGACTCACAGATATTCGTTGGTCTGTTTTTAGGAAAAATTAGCCCACCTGCAGAGGTTGTGGGCCCAACCCTCGACCCTTACATGCATAGCCCACTCCTAGTGTTAGTCTAGGCTAGGCTTTTGTAACGCTGGGTCAGGTGGGCCTGCGGACCTGAGCCCTGAGCCCGGCCCTCCCTATTATTTCTAGCGTGAAGCAAGCTGTTACTGAGGGAGCTCACATTACCCGGTTATCAGTTGGATCTTAGTCGATTCCTTCGAACAACTTGAACTTCAAACCCTGAGCTAACAAAGTCTGGAGTCTGGACTCACAATGAAGCGTGACATTGGAGCCTCCTTATGTTTCAACGTTAATGTACGACGGTCAACTGGCGTCCATCCGAAAGCCTCTCAAGAAGTTTTCATTCTCCGACCTTCTGTGTTTGCACCATGTCGTTGGACAGTAACCATGATTGAAGAAAAGCCTCAGACTGGCTCGCGAGCGTTTCGGTTGATGGTTCGCCTCAGACAGCCTTTCGATGCATTTTTGCTAGCGTAGCAATGTGTCGGAGAATACAAGAGGAGCGTGTCGAACCATAACACCGCTACATGCACAAGTCAAAACATTACTTCCGTTAATAACGTGAACGTCAGTACCATGGAAATACTCTAGCTGTATTATAAGGTCAAGCATCTCTGACCGGTATTCGTTTGTGCTTGTTATGATGTAGATGCCATGCACAGATATCCCATACCCTCCTTCGAACCAAACATATCTGTTAGGCAGCACTTCTCGGTCCTACAAGCATTGTCATCCCGCAGCAATTTCTGAAACAGCTGGAGCCTTATAAGTTATGAGACCGTTGGAATAGCTCTAGGAAATTTGCGACAATTAGTTCTGCCGGTTATAACCGGCAAAACTGGCAAAAGACTCATCCGCTTCTGTCACCCTCGTCAATGAGATTAACCACCTCGATCTCATCTAGAATAGCCTGTGGGATTATTCTAAATTTCGACGCCAACGGCTGTTCACAACTTCGCAAGTCAACTGACACATCTTGGCGCAGCGAAGAAGTTCTAGCATGCAGTCAACCAACGAGGCTTGGCGTCACTCAAATTTGGTCTCAGCCCTCGAGTTTTGCCGGGTTCTGCCACCTTCCTTTCGCATGAGTTCTATGTGGACTAGGATGAAGATTATTTCAATTCAGAAGCACTAGTCACGTCTTCCTCTAACACCTGCTCATCCTTACTGGCACAATTTTTTTCCGGGTAGTCTACGCACCTAGTCACACCCGGGTACACTTTTCTGACTGGAAATATTTACCGTCGCGAAGTCCGAGGTATCGTCACCATTATTCACACTACCGAGGGTGCTCATATATATTAGACAGGGTTATGCTAAGTAGCCCTTTCCATTTTGCTTCATATCTTCTGGAACCAGCTTCCCTTCTTGCTTCTCTTTGAGACAAAGCAACGGAAAAGTGACCAGCGGCGATTCACAGAATCTCTTTGCACAGACTACATAGGACCAAGACACAGTAGGTGAATGGTGAACTGGACGGATCCCGGTGTCATCTCGCAATTGAGTGTTGTAGGACGCACCAGTTTCATATGCCTTGGTCTGTATATGTGGGTATCCTTAATTCTAATATTCAAGAGCTCTTACTCGTGGTCGCGACCTGTAGGTGGGAGTACGCAAGATCATGGCAAGTTGAACTTGCTTTGATTTGCAGACGCATACAGCCTCGATGGCCTCTAGTGAGTAGCAACTTGTATGCTTGTGCATTGTTCACAATAGTGCCAATCATATCAGCTGCTGTATATTACCGGTCGTATTCTTTTTCTGACGTCCATGATTACGATGTGCGTATATTAGTTATTGAATATCGCAGAAAATTCTCATGAACATCAGTTGCTGGCTCAGCAGCCCGACCTCCCAGATCGTTGATTGTCACCGTGAATACCTCGTTAAATTTCAATCTGCTAGAAGTGTGCTTAGGTTCGTTATGATAGGCGCTTTTTTGGCATTTTCTGTGAGCATGCTATAATGTATCATTAATTCATCGTCTCAATTGGTATTCAGTTTGCAGCAAATGCATCCATTGGTTGTTCATCTTTGAACCTAATGCTACGGCCGTGAGTCTCAGTGGCAATCTCGATCGTCGAAACCCTTCCTCAACATGCACAGATTCATAATTTGGAAAGCGTTCAAATGTATACGTGCGTTTCTGGTGTTGGCCACGGTCGGCCACTGGATCATCCTGCTACGAGGTCAGTTGTCTGATGCAATGCTATAAATTCATCCTCAACATCGCCATCGCAGTATTACTTGCCTTCTCCGTCACAAAAGTGAACGGTAGCTGTGGCTTCATGGTCGTTGACCATACTGTGATGACCGCTATATTTATCTATAGTACGTCCCAGAGACAGTGCTTCATTCCGTCCCTGATGCCTTGCATAGCGATGGGATATGATATACTGGCGCTTGCTTTGACAATAATTGGCCTTCGAAATACGCCATCGTCTAGTGCAATGTGGAAAATATTGCACAAACAGGGGATAACATATGTCTTGATCACCTGCTTGGCAAATATCGTACCATCCGTGCGTGCTACTGAACAGAATTCAAAACCCATCTGATTCTGTGCGAAGGTTGTGGCTTCGTTGAATCTGAATCGTAAGTGGCCTTCTGTTATTTTGATATCATCTTGAAATTTATGGCACACTAGCTATCATGAACGTTATATTTGCGATACCGGGTAAGTTGTTGCAGAAACCTTCCAATCACCATCTGATCATCATTGTTATACCAGCATCCGCCATCAGGTCTGGATCTGCGTATGTTATCTTGCTCGCCGTTTATTTAGCTACTGTACAGCACTATCGCATCAGGTCGGATAGTTGTTACTTTCTTGGACCTACAATCGAGGTACGAGTAACAAAATAATTTTTCAGTCATGATCTCAACATTTCCAGTGCCTCCACGGAAGAGACAAATAGTCGAGATGTGCCACTTGCCACCATGCTAACACTGCCCACGTAAGTTCTTGCTTTGGATAATACCTTCGATGAATGATGGACATAACACAGTACGTCCTTGATGAATACCCAAGACTTTGCCTGATTTTTGGGACAAAATCGATCCGTCAGTTTCTGACGGCAAACTTGGGAAAGCGCTTTGGGATTACTTGACAACAATATAGTGCAGCCTTCAGAGTGGTCACACACAGACCGGGTTTGGGGACAGTAAGGAAGCCGCATCGACAATAGTGCGGACCCTGCCCCTTTCTCATGCGCTAGACTAAACAATATGTCCAGATCAATTGTCGTCTCAGTGAGTTTAACGAAGTGTGTTTAGCTTTGTTAACCTGTAAATGCAAACTTGAACTTCCGTAGTCGAAGCCAAAGTGTCACTTTCAGAGTTGGCCGAAACCTACTTTAGTGGGGAGAGCCTGGATTCCCAGGTGAACTCGAACTTTTAAAATTGAGCGGCCCTAAGGAGCTTGACTCAAATGGCGCAAACCGGTCGGCAACAAGTTTAGGACCGGGGTGTGATTACTCGGCCTCAGTACAATGCTATTCGGCTAATACACGTCTGATGTTGCTGTCACCCTCCACTCCCAAGTTTCGAGTAGCAATTTGGTGAATGGAATAACCTCTCATGAACGGGATGTAGACTGAACTCCCTATGCAGTGGCGCAGGCATTGGAGGGCTTGTCCTCGCTATCACGATTGACAAGTTTGCAGGGAGCGATATCCACATAGACTTGTACGAAGCGCACGATGCCATCACGACCGCTGGGGCTGGGATTTCACTCTCGCCGCGCACGGCGGAGGTCATGGTAGAACTCGGATTAAACGAAAAAATCCCCCATCCTTCCTCCAATGATGGTATGTTTTGAGAACCTGTGTCGCAACTGCGTTTAACCTTATCTGCGTTAACAGGTCTAAGAGGTTTGACAGTAAGGAAGTCTAATGCCCCAAAGGGCGGTTTTGATGTCTTCAAAGCGTGTCTGTGAACTCCATTGTTTCGAACTGGGGGTAGGAAGATGACAAGATCTCTCACAGTTAGATCGGGATCCAGTATGCATCGCAAGGATTTCGTTGACATCCTCAAGCAAAGCATCCCGTCTTCATGCACTGTCCACTTTAATAAACGACTCACCAAATATGAAAAGCAATCACCAGGATCACTCACCCTCTACTTCGCTGATGACAGCACCTCGACCGCCGACGTGTTAGTAGGGGCAGACGGTATACACTCGTCAGTGCGGAAGACATTATTCGAAGCAATAGGCCCAGACACCATAGACTCAAGCAAGATAAGACACTACAGTGATCCATCGTGGACCGGAACACTTGTCTATCGTAGCATCTTTTCAGCGGAGAAGCTCTCAGAATTGGATCCAAGTAACGTGGCTTTGAAGGATTTCATTATAGTAAGTCCTCAGAAAGCGGTCATGATTGTGAGGGATAACTTTCACTTTGCAGTTCTGCGGGAAGGGAAAAGTGGGTTCATCATAATCAACTAGTCCCTGCTTGCTGACAAATCCTTAAAAGCACATCGTCTCTTATCCGGTTTCGCAAGGAACGCAAATAAATATCGCAGCATATGTTTCTGATGAACAGAAAGCTGGCACACCTTTTGAAGGCCCTTGGGTTTCAGATGTATCGCTAGAAGAGGTTGAGGAAGCATATCAGGACTTCGAGCCTGATGCCAAGCGCCTTCTGAACGTAATTGGCCCGAGTCATTTATGCTATCCTCGACTGATCAGTATTTTTCGCAGTGTTTCGAAAAACCCTCCAGATGGGCGCTTCACGTGGTAAATGATTTACCGCTATTCACTTGGGACAGAGTTGCGCTGATAGGTGATGCGGTAAGTTTTTCTTTGCTGCTATGACAATCCTTTGACTAGATCGTATACATAGGCCCATGCCATGACGCCCTACTGTGGCGCTGGAGCTGGTCAGGCAATCGAGGTATGACATGTTCATTCAGGCAGACCATGCAAACTTATTTATTTGTATCAAGGATGCTTTTGTGCTTGGTCGCCTTCTTGCACACCCACTCACAACATTGGATAACGTGCTCGTCGCGCTGAAAGCATACCAGGACGTCCGCCTCCCATTCACTCAATTCGTAGCACGTGAATCGAAGCGTACAGGAAAGATGTACGATTTTCGCGCACCTGGTTATTATGATGGGACAGATCGAGGCAATGAACGAGAGGAGATGGAGATTCTGAAAGAGAAGATCATAACCCAGTGGGATTGGGTGAGTAAAGGTGAAGGCGGCCCTGTTGCTGAATGGGAAAAGGCAGAAAGGCAACTGCAGGAGGGTTCGCGCAATGGAGGATATGAGAATGGTACATCTGTACACTAGCACTGAATTTTTTTGCATGCGAGTTGTGTAAACGTAGATTCGACCGGGGAGGGTCAGTAACCTAACTAGCACTGTCCGGCTGGGTGAGCTGTCAGTACTGCTGTGGGACTCTGTTGAACATACCTGGTCGCTGAAGTCAGGCCTGTGGGAAGTTCCAGGTTTAGAGGCTGTTCGGCAACCAGATGTTGCCTAACATTTGGCAAATGTCATCTCGGCTTGGATTTCGCCGAAGTTCGGAGCTTGAATCACAGGCCGAATTCGGACTAACCCTAGCACGCTGATATGGGCTGTAGGGTATAATACACTGTCCTTGCATTTGTACTCTATGCGTCCCTACACCGATGGATCCTCAATCAGGACTCCAGCGTTTCATGCCCCAACATCCAGAAGTTCAATGCCGCCTCATTCAACACTCAATCCTTCTAGTCAGCATCTTAATCAGCGCTACAGCCAATGTACTAGAGTCGGTGTATGCCAAAGATCCAGAACCATATCACACATCTGCTCTCTCTGGTGAAACCTGGGTGATAGAGCTGTTGACTGGCCACCCAGAACGAATCCATTGTGAACTTGGCATGCATGCACATGCTTTTGCCGAACTTATATCTGAGCTTCATACCCTTGGCTATACTAACTCCAAGTTTGTTTCACTAGAGGAACAACTCGCAATTTTTCTATACACATCTGTCACAGGACTGTCTGTGAGGCATGTTGGGGAACGATTTCAATGCTCCAATGAAACCATTTCTCGGTAAGTATGCGCTAATAGTGATGATTTGCGGATGTCTCATTGTATATCCTATGTAGTTATTTTCGCAAGATGCTCAAGATATTCTCATCATCCCCCTTCTACACAAACTACATTCACTTGCCAGATGACTCCGTTCCTGATAGAATTCGCTCCAACCCTAAGTTTTGGCCGTTTTTCAAAGATACCATTGGGGCTATTGATGGTAGCCACATTCACGCTTCGCCTCGTGCATTCGAACGAGGTCCCTATCGCAATCGGAAGGGATTCGTTTCGCAAAACTGCCTATTTGCTTGCGACTTCAAGCTCAACTTTACTTATGCACTCACTGGCTGGGAAGGGTCGGCCACAGATGCACGTATCTATGAGGCCACAGTGGACCATGACCTTCGCATACCTGCAGGGAAATACTTCCTTGCAGATGCAGGCTTCCCTCTGCGGCCTGAACTACTTGTTCCATACTGCAATGTGCATTACCACCTTGCAGAATGGGGCCGTGCAGGTATGAGGTATGTGTACTAGTATTATTCTTTCTACAATGTGCTGATTATTTACAGGCCAACTACAAAAGAAGAGTTATTCAATCTGCGTCACTCATCCGCTCGAAACGTCATTGAGTGGATCTTCAGTGTCCTCAAACAACGTTTCCGAATCCTCCATCTATCACCGCCATATGCTATGGACATACAAGCACAGATTCCAGCTGCGTTGTGCTGCATTCACAACTTCATCCGTTTTCACGATCCCTCAGAAGGTGTGCTACTGTCATATCCCATACATTCGTGCTTCTCATCCGAAGTTCCGGATGTCAGATCCGATCAGATCCAATCCACAGATCTGTACTGGATCCGTCACAATAAGCTTCTTCATTCATATCCTGTTCATATAACGTTAAACACTGCTTATTTCCTCCATTTAGTATATCCTCCTTTCCGGTTTATCAGTTATGCTTTCTTCCGGCTATGTTCTACTGATCCGTTTCACTTGTGATTAATTCCCGGTTATGTTTACTGATCCGCTTCACTTGTGATTACCTTCCGGCTTATGATTGACTTCTAATAAGCATTGCTTATACTTTGCGATACTTTGTGCATAGCCTCTCGCGTAGTTCTATCATATATAAACTCTTGTATATGTTCTTAGCACCCCAGTTCGAATATCATCTTAGATTGTCCTCATTCCGTTATCCGGACTCGAGTCTTAACAACTCTTGTCACCCTCCGAGACTTAAGAATTGTATCCAATAGTCTATACGCATCCGCCTCTATCTACGGATAGTCTACACTCTGTTAGTTTCTAGTCCTAGACTTGTCTAGACTAGTCCTTATACTCTCGTCCGATATCCGGACGCCATCCGGATCCGTATATGATACTATTCCTTATCTTCGGATAGGAATACAATACTATTCCTTGTCTTCGGATAGGAATACGTTACCTTCCTCTCTAACTGGATACCACACGATAGTCGTCCGGACCTTCAGATATGCTACAATAGCCATCCGGATCTTCGGATACGATACTTATAGCATTCTGAAATATGGGGCTATACTCGGGAAAGGGGCACAGCATACGAGCTGAGGCCGAAGCCCTTTGGATCCGTTACCCCTTGAGTACGACCTTAACAGTATATTCAAACTCACACCTTTCCGAGTATACTTACAACATTCTCCATGGCACCCACTAGAACTACGCAGAACTCCCTCCGTAACGCTGGACTTGTGTCCACACGACGAGACCCTACACCCATAGTCAATACCTTCACCAGCTTCTCTCAACATCGCGCTAGTATATCCGGACCAGCTCAGAGCATATCCGAGTTGATGAACCGTAGGCATCCAGAAACCCCTACGCGTACTCCATCCGGATTAGCCCCGGACGATGAAGATCCTGACGATGAAGATGATACTCCAGGCGGAAATCCACCCGATGATGAAGGTGGAGATCCGGATGATGAACCCGACCATGATGAAGATGATGATGGCCTTAACACTCAGGACTGCATTATCATGCGGCTATCCAAAGCCATCAATATCCTTGCACGTAATAACAGACGCACTTCCCCTTTGGACAACTCTAAAGTCAAGGTTCACGAGCCGGATACCTTTGACGGATCCGAACCTAGGAAGTTGCGTGCGTTCTTTGTCCAATGCGAGCTTAATTTCCAGAGCAAACCCAAGACCTTCCGTTCGGACCGGGCCAAAGTTAACTTCGCCCAGTCCTATCTTAAGGGCATGGCCCTCGAATGGTTCAAACCTGACCTCCTTTCGGACGGGTTAAGTCCTCGTTCGGATTGGATGGATAACTACTCCGAGTTCATGCTAGAACTTCAAACCAATTTCGGACCCCATGACCCATCCAGAGATGCTGAGATGCAACTCGAGCAACTCAATATGCGCAAAGGACAACGTATTAATAAGTATGTTGTAGAATTCCAAAGGCTTGCTTCGCAGGTCCGCAGATGGGGTGATGGAGCCTTACGTTGCCAATTCTATAACGGACTTCCAGCTCGTATCAAAGACGAAATCAGTCGCATGGGTAAACCCGCTACCCTCTCCGAGTTCAAAACCCTTGCCCAGACTATCGATGCCCGTTACTGGGAACGTAAGGGTGAAATCTCTAGAGAAACCAAGTCCTCATCCTCTAACCCTCCGAAACCATCCACATCCGACCGCGCTAGTTCCCATCCATCCGGATCTGGAAATCACAGATCCAGACAGAACAAATCCGCTAAACCCGCGTCCACGTCTACCTCGTCCGCTCCGAAAGCTCTGGATCTTAATACCAAGCTGGGTAAGGACGGAAAGCTTACGGCTGAGGAATGTCAAAGATGTTTAGATAAGAAACTCTGGCTATTCTGTGGCAGACCTGGGCACACTGCTCGGGACTGCACTAAGTCAACCTCTCGTGCTGCTAAAGGACGTGCAGCCAAGGTCACTCCTGAAACTAAACAGGAGGCTTCGTCCAAAGCAAAAAAATGATCCGCGACCCTCCTGACTCCACACGGGATGAGGGTCGCGTTGACTCGACCCATGCTAAGGAGTTAAGACTCAACGCTGTTGTGCTTTCGAATCCGATGAAGGAACTGAGTCTGACTGCGGCACGCGCAATCAATCTCTAGATGTGAGATCAACAACACTGCTGGTGAGGCAGCATGTCGGGTCTCACTGCACCTAGGCTGCTATGTCTGAGACAGACGCATTCGACCCTAAAGGGGACTGCTACCACACACAGAACCAGGGATAAAGAGAACTCAAGTAGACAGGGGATGCGCACAAGGATATAGAAAGGCGTGAAGTGCACGATGAGAAATGTGCAGTAAGCGGAGCGCGGGAAGCACGCGCTAAGGTAAGCGAAGCGCGGGAAGGCGTGCGCCTATGGTGCACGTGGGCGCGTGAAGGCGCGCAAGTGATGTGGAAGGCAAGGAGCGGTGTAGGGATTTGTAATGAGCGTGAAATGACGTGAGTGAAAGCGAGAGCAAAGGCGAAGCGGACAAAAAGCAAGGCTTGATTAGGCGATCTAATCTAAGCCAAAACATGATAACCACAGGGCGCGCGCCCTAATGGTGACTACTACTCTAAAGTAAAACCCAAACGCTAGGGAAGTACAGTAAAGGGAAGTAATGAATAGTAGCGCTACCATCAGGCTTTATACTAAGTAAGATCTCATCGGACGCGGAAGGGATAGGGAGAACATGCGTGATAGTATGTAATGACATGTAATAGTGCTGCAGTCCTTGTTACACTCGTGCAGCATGTAGTATGACGTACTAGAGGGGTGCTCGGACATGGATCGGTCCTCCTGGATGATAGGCGATAGAGCGCGGGAACGCGCGCTAAGCGCAGGCGCGAGAAGGCGTAGGCGCAGGAAGCGCGTAAGCGCGGGAAAGCGCGTGCCTTTGGCGCGCTATACAGGGAAGTATCATGCAACTCCATAGTGCGAATGATCAAATGACAGCTCGTGTAAATATGGCCTTTTCACGCCCACAGAATTATGATTCCTTACACCGACTTCACTTTGTCCATACGTTTCACTTCCGGACTATCCTAGTATTTCTGAATTTCCAGCTCTTGTAGATTGTGGTTCCTCTCATTGTTTTATAGAAACTAGCCTCATCCGAAAACAAAAACTCTGTACATATCCGATTCCTCCTATTCTGCTCCGCTTGTTTGACGGTACTTGTAATGCTACCATTTCCGAAGCTATAGATCTCTCCGTTCATTTCTCTTCCGGCAAAGTTACCTCCGAAACGTTTTATGTTACTCCTTTGGATTCATCTTGTCTTATTGTTCTTGGATATAGCTGGCTTTCCCTACACAATCCGTTGATTGATTGGGTTACAGGCAGCATCGACTTCCAGACAACATCTCATGGAATGCCATCGACCCCTCCGACGTCACCTCCACTTCTGGATCCCATTCCTACAGTGGAACCTCACCCAGTTCAGCATTTACCTTCATCTGTCCGGAGTTGATCTCTGCTCCACTAAGCTCTCGTCCGAAGGTCTGGACCTATCCGGAGTGCCTTTGGATTATCACGAGTTTGTGGATGTCTTTGATAAGGGAAAGGCTAGTCAACTTCCGCCTCATCGTCTGTACGATCTCAAGATCGATTTGGAGGAAGGATCTTCCCCACCCCTTGAAACTATTTATCCGTTATCCCCAGTAGAGCTTGAAGCTCTTAGAAAGTTTCTTGATGAAAATATCGCTACCGGACTCCTCCGCTCCTCTTCCTCTCCTCACAGAGCACCCATTCTCTTTGTCAAGAAAAAGGATGGTTCCCTACGCCTTTGCATAGACTTCCGTGGCCTCAACCAGATAACCAAGAAAGACCAATATCCGTTACCCCTCATATCCGACCTATTAGAATCCCCTAGCCGCGCCAAAATCTACACGAAGATCGACCTCCATTCTGCTTATCATCTCGTCTGGATCGTGTCCGGAGATGAGTGGAAGACTGCCTTCCGAACGCGCTATGGTTCCTATGAATGGTTGGTTATGCCTGAAGGTCTTACCAATGCACCGGCCGCTTTCCAGCGATTTGTCAATAGCGTCTTCGCCGATATGCTAGACGTATGCGTTATCGTCTATCTGGATGACATCCTTATATATTCCCAAGACCTCTCATCCCATAAGAATCACGTCCGAGAAGTACTTCGACGCCTCTGCAAGCATCGGCTCTATGCCAAACCTGAAAAATGCGAATTCCATTCCACGTCCGTGGAGTACCTTGGTTATCTCTTATCTCCGGATGGCCTTACTATGTCTAACGAGAAAGTACAAGCTATCGTAGACTGGCCGGAACCTCGGAAGGTTAAGGATATTCAATCCTTCCTCGGATTCGCAAATTTCTATCGTCGATTCATCTATAACTACTCGGATATTGTAGTTCCGCTTACACGGCTTACCTGCAAGGATGCACCTTGGAATTTTTCAGATGAGTGCTGGAAATCCTTTGAAACACTCAAGAAAGCTTTTACTACAGCTCCAATACTAACTCATTGGATGCCGGACGTTCCTTTGATTGTGGAAATGGACGCTTCGGACTATGCTATCGCTGGCATACTGTCTATAGTATGTCCGGATTCTGAAATCCGTCCAGTAGCGTTCTATTCCAGAACCCTTACCCCTCCAGAACTCAATTACGATACCCATGATAAGGAACTCTTAGCTATTTACGAGGCTTTTTGGACCTGGTGACACTATCTAGAAGGCTCATCTGAGCCTGTTGATGTTGTCACGGACCATAAGAACCTTGAGTATTTCACGACTACCAAACTCCTCTCTCGCCGTCAGGCTTGTTGGTTGGAATTCCTCCACCAATTCAATATGATCATCTGTTTCCGTCCCAGAAAACTTGGAGCTAAACCGGATTCCCTTACTAGATGCTGGGATGTCTATCCCAAAGAGGGGGATAAGGACTACGCTCAAGTTAACCCTCATAATTTCCGTCCTGTATTCACATCCAAACAATTAGCTTCATCCCTACAAGCATCAACCCTAGCATTTCCAGTGCTCCGCGCAGCTGTGCTTATGGATATTGAACAGCTTCATAAGGATATCCTATCCGCACTTCCTAATGACCCTATCGGATCCGCGCGCATGTCCGATCCTCCGGACAATAGATGGACTGTGGACGATAGTGGTTTCCTCTGTTGTGATAATCGCATATACGTTCCAGAATCCAATAACCTTAGGCTTCGCGTCCTCCAGAATACCCATGACCATCCGTTATCAGGACACTTTAGTCAGAACCGTACCCTAGAGCTTATCCGGCACGAATATACCTGGCCGGGTATATGCACCTATGTTAAGGACTACGTCAAATCCTGTACTACCTGCGCCCGAGCCAAGGTTCCGAGACATAAGCCATTTGGATTACTGAAACAACTCCCCATACCGGAAAGACCTTGGAATTCCATATCCATGGATTTTATCGAACAACTTCCGGACTCATCCGGCTATACAGCCATCCTCATTATCATTGATCGTTTATCCAAGCAAGCTATATTCGTCCCAACTCATGATACCATTACCTCTCCAGATCTCGCTAGACTATTCCTGCTTCACGTATTCTCTAAGAATGGAATCCCTTCTCATGTTACTTCGGACCAAGGTACAGAATTCGTATCCCATTTCTTCTGTTCTCTAGGAAAGGCACTCGATATGGTCCTCCACTTCACATCCGGATATCATCCGGAAGGAGATGGACAAACAGAACGAGCCAACCAAACCCTAGAGCAATACCTCCGCATCTACTGCAATTATCAGCAGGATAACTGGTCGGAACTCCTTCCATTAGCAGAATTCGCTTATAACAACACTCCAAGTGCTACCACTGGAGTCTCACCATTCTTTGCTAATAAGGGTTACCATCCGAACATATCCATCCATCCAGAACGCGACCTCTCATCTGCCCTCGCCCATGACTATGCTATAGACCTTAACGAACTACACCTATTCCTCCAAGAAGAAATGTCTCTTGCGCAGAAAAGATATCAAGGACCTGCGGACGCGCATTGGATACCCGCTCCGGACTTCAAAGTTGGAGAACAGGTATTCATGAAAGCTAAATACTTCCGTTCCACTCATCCGTCCAAGAAACTATCGGAAAAGAACTTAGGTCCATTTGAGATTATAGCTCGTCCGGGATCCCACTCCATTACCGTCCGACTTCCGGACTCTATGCGTTCAGTCCATCCTGTTTTCCATGTGTCCCAATTAGAACCTGCAACCCCGAACACCATTCCTAATCGTATCCAACCCCCTCCGCCTCCAGTAGAAGTTAACGGAGAACCAGAGTATGAGATATCCGAAATCCTAGACTCTAAGCTAGACCGTCGAAGAAGACAATGCCAACTCTTATACCTCATCCGATGGTCCGGATATGAAGGAACGGATGAAGAAACTTCATGGTTACTAGCTACAGAACTCGGAAACGCGTCCGAACTAGTATCGGATTATCACTCAGCATATCCAGACAAGCCTGGTCCTATTCAAAACTGAAGTATACAAATTGTACATAACGGAAACTACAAGTACAAGTAGCAGAAGTTAAGAAAACAGATCCAAAAAATCTACATCTCCATAGACTCCTCATCCGCTCCGGATCCGCTCTCCTCACTTCCGGACGCCTTTTCCATCTCCTCATCACCTCCCTCTTCCTCATCCGGACCCATCCGAGCCTTATCCAAAGCGATTTGAGGGTCAAGCCTAAGCTCCTTGAACAAGAGGGCTTGGAATTCCCTCTGTTGCTGAAGGAACAGCTCCAATCTGGAGCACATCCGCTCTGTGGCAGCCCTACTCCCCTCGGCTGCTTCTATACTCTTCTCCAGGAGCGCGTTAGTCCTAGTCAACTCAGCCACTATATTGTTAGCAGCAGCCACCCAAGCCTGATCATCATACTCCATATAATCCGGAGCTTCCGGAGTGGGACTCTGCTGATGCTTTTTGCCCTTGCCCCTGGGAGAAGGGGATCCGGCAGTGCGCTGTCTCTTCTTGCCCTTGGAGGCCTTGACAGTTCCAGGCCGTCCAGGACAAGTAGCCTTATCCTTCCGGCAAGCGTCACAAGATTTGATCTATCCGAACGTCAAAAAACACGGTGTAGGGATTAGTTTTCCTCTGGGCTTGTATTGACAGTTTTTACTTAGCTTTTCTTACCTTACTTTTCCTTGCTTATGTTCGCATTTTTACTGCTTACATAATCACCAAATCTTCGCCCTATACTTCCATTCATTAGCTAGACTTTCAGTTATAGTTCTGGTAGCTCTCCTTCTAGGATTCAGTAGCTTCCCCAGACTTGCAGCTTATTAGTTTTAGTAGTAGCTCAATAGCTCACTATACAGCTCCTGATATACAGTCTTGTCTTCTTTGTCTGGAGTGATACTTTCATATTATCCCTCTCTCTCTCTCTCTCTCACACACACACACACACACACACACACACTCTCTCTCTCTCTCTTGAGCCCTGAGCTTAGTCCAGAAACCCTTGGGTTGAATAGCAGCTAGGCAGCATTCACCCAACATAGTTCTGCTAGCCAGCAGAATTGTTGACCCTTCAACGGATCTGAAGCTATCCGGATGACTTACCAAAGGATTAGCTGCAGCATCCGTCCATTGACAGATCCGCGCCCTTCCGGAGCAGCGCGTGCAGGATCCGTCCTCCTTAGAAGACATCTTCTGAGTCTATCCGAAACGTTAGTGAAAAGACTAGCAAACAGATCCGAAACGCACCATTTCCTTAACAATTTCCTGATGCCTTTTCTCCTCTGCTTGCTGGATCCGAAGCTCCGCTTGCCTCACTTTCTCCAGATCTGCTAAGTGCTTCCGCTCTGCTTCCTGAGCCTTCAGAGCCTCTTCCTCCATCCAGGCTGCTTCTTCCACGTCCAAGATCTGTTGCCTAAGCTCTTCAAGCCTAGCCTTAGCAGATTGCTGAGCTCCAGAGTTGTTGCCAGACATTTCTCAAGTTAAGCTAGTGTGTGTTAATAAGTGGGGGGTAGGAATCATCTGCGACGCTTTGACGTTGGTATATCTGTGGAAATCCGAACTCAGCACTACTACCATCATTCTTCTCCATCGATTCTCGCGGACCGGATCTACGATTCTTTAGCCTTCTAGGGATCGGCCCTAAAGGGGGGATACTGTCATATCCCATACATTCGTGCTTCTCATCCGAAGTTCCGGATGTCAGATCCGATCAGATCCAATCCACAGATCCGTACTGGATCCATCACAATAAGCTTCTTCATTCATATCCTGTTCATATAACATTAAACACTGCTTATTTCCTCCATTTAGTATATCCTCCTTTCCGGTTTATCAGTTATGCTTTCTTCCGGCTATGTTCTACTGATCCGTTTCACTTGTGATTAATTCCCGGTTATGTTTACTGATCCACTTCACTTGTGATTACCTTCCGGCTTATGATTGACTTCTAATAAGCGTTGCTTATACTTTGCGATACTTTGTGCATAGCCTCTCGTGTAGTTCTATTGTATATAAACTCTTGTATATGTTCTTAGCACCCCAGTTCGAATATCATCTTAGATTGTCCTCATTCCGTTATCCGGACTCGAGTCTTAACAACTCTTGTCACCCTCCGAGACTTAAGAATTGTATCCAATAGTCTATACGCATCCGCCTCTATCTACGGATAGTCTACACTCTGTTAGTTTCTAGTCCTAGACTTGTCTAGACTAGTCCTTATACTCTCATCCGATATCCGGACGCCATCCGGATCCGTATATGATACTATTCCTTATCTTCGGATAGGAATACGATACCAATCCTTACCTTCAGATATCATATGATACTATTCCTTGTCTTCGGATAGGAATACATTACCTTCCTCTCTAACCAGATACCACACGATAGTCGTCCGGACCTTCAGATATGCTACAATAGCCATCTGGATCTTCAGATACGATACTTATAGCATTCTGAAATACGGGGCTATACTTGGGAAAGGGGCACAGCGTACGAGCTGAGGCCGAAGCCCTTCGGATCCATTACCCCTTGAGTACGACCTTAACAGCTACCTGAAGACTATTTGGATACTCACAGCACACACACCGCAAACTGGGAGCAGGCAGCAGAAGAAGCTCCTGCCACAAACAATGAACTGCACGCACAGCGTGATCTCATTGCGCATGTGATGTGGGTTGAGTATCAGCGTATTTTAGAAGAATGATGTGTTCTTGGTAATGATGACAACAATGTTTCAGATGACGAGGATGATGAGTACGACGAGTATGGACTGGATTAATCTCACTAGTAGCAAGTAGCATGTACTCCGTTCCAATTGGTATATGATTCAATGATGTGATGATTCAATGACACGTGAAATACATGAAATGGATACTACATGTTAATGTAACAAGCGCGACAACACAAAAAATAAGCATGGCAACAAAATGGTATGATAGTACTACTGTCGTGGCAGAGGGTCCAAGAGCTCTAAGATAAATGCACAGCGTATCTCAGTGTCATCCTCGAGCCCAACATAGATGGCAAGCTTGTTATCCCCTCCTGCAAGGGAAAATATGCGCAGGAGACTGGCTCTCTGACCAACTGACAAAAAATCCCCATCTTTGCTGCGCATAATCTCTAGGCCATGGGAGATGATATTTGGTACAGTTGGTACAACCACCTGAGGGACTGGCGGTGGAGGTGGAGGCAGAGTGGCTATGGTCTTCTCAATAACATCTGTGAGGCGGTTGATGCTACCTTGCATGTTCATGACGGCAACTGCTGGTGTAATCTTCGCAGCAATCTTCGCAGCACTATTTATCCCTGTCTGCACGCCACCATGCGCTGACACTCACGCCTTCTTGGGAGCCGGTAATGATACCAATGTCGACGAAAGAGGAACAGGAATGACGGGAGGGGCACCAGTGCATTGAGATGAGGAGTCAATGAAAGTGTCGGTGCGCATGCATTTACTGGACTGCGAGCCAGCAGCCTGAGAGGTAGCAGGGGTTCCATGAAGGTGTGCACTTGGTGGCATCATCAAGTCAGGGCTCATGTCTGGCACATCACTGGGGGCAGCGGCTCCAGCAGCATCTACATCCATATCTAGAAGGTCAAGGCCTCCGTCAAAAACATCGAGCACATCATGTTACAGTACGCTTAGGCCCTATTCATTTTCTCCCCTTTCTTACCATTGTATTACATCACGATCGCTTACCACCGCCGTCGCTAGATGATCTATATCTCCTTTCTTGGGTTACATACCTTTCTCGCGCATGCATACTTAATTAGGCGGTTGTCCTTTGTCTCAATACCTGCCCTAAACCTCTCCTAGACCATCTATAAATACGCGCTCTTGTACTATGTAGCTCTTTACTTTAATCTTACTGGGTTTTACCCGATAACTTGATTTCCTTCGTCTAAGCCCTCCAAGCTTAGCCGTCTGAACCGATATCTGACTCAGAGCACTTCCGCTTCGTCAGCCTTAAACCTTTGAACCTAACTCCAGGGTCGAACCTTGTTGTTGGCCAATAACTTTGCGAGTCGACTTCATTGTCATTGCATCATTAGACCCGAACTCAACCACGAAGGCTCTCTTTTGAGTCTAGGTTGTTAGAACCCATCCCAGTTCATAACACATCATCTGTAGTATTGACAGACAGAGGGGGTGCAGTGGCTGGATGCAACGCATGCCTTCCATGAGCACCGCTATTATCACCTAAGATCATCTGCATGTTGTCATATGGAGCCCACCCTTTGTTGCGAAAGGGGCGCATCACAGCTCGTGACTTTGGCAGTCAGTCAAATGCAATAGAATTAATTATAATTACATACCTTGGGGTCAACATACGTATCCCAAACACTGGCAGCAGCAGCACCCTTGATTCCAGCCCCTCACACATTATCCCAATGGAAACCAGACACGCTGCGATAGATCTCGATTTGATTGAATATTTTTTTGAGCTAAAACATGCTCGTAATCTTATAATCATTCAAGAAATGATCACATACTGATGTCCACTTTGTCTTTACCATCTTGCCTGTCTTTGGAGGGCCTATTGTTTGGACTGCATGATTGTTGTTGATAGCAGTTGCTGCGCTGTTGAATGTAGGCATCGTAAAGTTCCCGCCATCGCCACCTGCTGCCCGATTGTGAATCAGGTGTTGGAGTAGAAGGTCCACCTCTGAGTCTTGCCAGTGCGCCTTTGCATTGTCTGACATTGATGTTACTTCAGGTTGAGCCATGAGGACTGTAGTAAAGCTAGCACAGAGAGCAGTGAGTGCGATAACAGAGGTGCAGAGTCTCTGCTGACAATGGCAGTCAATAAGATAAGGATTCATGGTAGATGTACAGGTATGAGATGTAAGGTTCGAGCTCCGACAACTTGAGACGCATGAAGCCGAGAATCCTGACATGACATTTGCCAAATGTTAGGCAACATCTGGTTGCCGAACAGCCTCTTACTGGAGGTAGCTTGATTCCCTGTTGCAATTAGCGCTATGATTTTAATCATTTCTGCACTAAAGCATCGACCTTCGCCGGCAAAAAATCACTTCCTTCGACTGTAAGCATTCATCTGTGAAGCCTTAAGATGGATACCTCCAGTTCCAAATGGTGGGCATTTTCGCTTTTGTGTTGCACCTAAGCGCCACAACATTCACGCTGCAGCATTGGCCCACCGAACAACCAAAGATGTGATTTGGACAAGTGATCTTTGAACGACTTATCGCGCGAATGATGATCTTGTCCATCAGGAAAATTATTGTATTCCAGCTGGAACCACGGTATACGGCAACATTGTGCTTCAAGATGCCGAGGATCTGACGACCATTGCCTTAGGTCTATTCCTCGAGATCCAGATGTCTTCGCGGAGCCCGATGTGTTTGAACCTCAGCGCTGGATTGATGGCCGAGGTAGCCTGAGAGACGATATAGAATGGATTGTCTTCGGATTTGATCAGCGGTAAGCACCGTCTTTTAAATATTCGCCTTTCTCTAGAAATGACATTGCTTTCAGTGTATGCCCTGGTCAACATGTCACAAGTAGGCAAAGGTATGTTGCACGTACGCGATCTTCCGAACTCACCTCGGTTGGTATAGATAGGTGTTCATAACCGCCCGCCTTATTCTTTGGGCCTTCAAGCTCATTCTAGATCCTACGAAGCCCTTAGAGGACATGGGGCCCATGGGTGGGTCGATGCTAGATACCCGGCCGTGTCATTTTTGAGTTTGAGAATAGGATTCCGGAAACGGAATTCGGGCGCATGATGCAGAATTATTCCGAAGTTGCACGAGAGACTTTGATGATGTCTGGATGGGTCAGAAAGAGAACGAAGACACAATCCCCAATGAATCAATTATCGATGCATCCCTTTAGGACTCGCAGTATGTTTTCATTTGGCCTGCGCCGAATCTGAATTGCGCATTATATACTTCCTGTCCCTAACTTGAAGAGTTCTCCATGCCTCCATTCTCACACATGACAGCCTGTGATGATATAGATATGCATGATTCTATCAATAATCACGCAGTCTGTGACATTCATATTGTTATGGATTTACGAATACAGATGAGTCAGGACATTCACTTGAACGCTATGTAGTACTTTGAAGTTTCCAAAGAGTCGCCTGAGCTTTGCGCATTCTTATATTCAATGAGGTACTTATAGATCACCAGCGCTGTCCGGGGACCGGGGTATATACACTATTACCATGGTTTCGATAGGTTCCGATGAGACTCAGCTATCATGCATACGACCTCAAAACTTCACTCCAGTGCAAGTGAGTGATTCTGAAATAGACTTTCACTTACTTTGTACGTGGAAATGTGCACATTAAGCCGGCTATCTGGCCCAATATATGGGCGCTTTGAGTGGATCGTAAAAGCGGGTAAGCGCTAAAGTTGGGGTCAGCGTCTACATCGTGACGGCCTTCATTATCTAACCTGCCATCCCCCATCATCAATGGTTCGCGAATGCAATGCTTGTGGCCGCGAGTCCTCCGGTCTCAAGCGCTGCTCTGGCTGTCACAAAGTCTGGTACTGCTCTGTCACTTGCCAAAAGTCTGATTGGGTACCGCACATCTTTGAATGCAAACCCCGTCGTCCCATCACCACTGCAGACCATCTAGCGCTTGCAGTCAGAAACAACCTTTTACCGCAAGATACACAGACTTGTGAGGATTATGGATTTGCACGGGCATTCACGGCGGAGAAAAGGTCCAAACTTCTTGGCTTGTATATCGGTATGTTCATGTGGAATACTCAGTCGTTCGAGTCTGAGACTATTATCATAATGCCCCTAATGCGTATCTCATTTTCAGGGTTGATGAGCTCGGTATTCATAGGAATTCCCTCAAAGACTATCCATGATTGGCGGGTCAAGGGCGTGCTTGTAGAAGAGATCAAGGCAGCATACTACAAGATTCCCGCCGAATCCCGAGGCGAATACTTCCCTTGGTTCCTGCAGAACCAGCACATTCTTGATCCGTCTACTACTGCCGACCAGTCGAATAACGAAGGGGATGCCATGGTTCTGCACGCATGGCGCTTTACTGGAGGTGCAGAAACAGATTCGCCTGCGGACATAAAGGCCCAGATAAACAGCATGTCTGAAGACAAGCAATCATGTCATTTGTTCTATACGTTTCTCTTGAGCAAATGGCATCCTGCACCGTTCCATGACCTCTGGATCCCCTTTGGTTTCTGCTCATGTGCCTCCGAAGAAGAGGAAATGTATCTGGGCGGACAATATCAGGTCCTCATTACCAAATGCACCTTCAACGAATTCTATGACGCCTTCTGCTCTGCGCGTATCCTCGATCTCTTCCACAAGAACGGAATCGACGTGAATGTTCGCTACCTTGCGGACGTCTTACAAAACCACAATATGCACAAGTCTGTCTGGGACCTCAAACAGTTTGTCCTCCAAACTCATGAGCAAAATCCGGAGGGAAGAATGGTGAATTCTGTTGCGTGCGATTATGGGTTCATGAATTGCAAGAAAGGTGCTGAGATACAGGCGCTGAAGAAAGTTTATAGGACTTTTTTTGAGCGCTACGATGCGGATCCGCTAATGCTGCACGATGCTGCGATACGCGGAAACATCTTTGGGTATATGGGGAGTTTGATGAAGCTGAACAGGAAGTACGAGCGCCTTATGAAGAATCCGTATCCGCTCCCTGTACTGGATTGAGATCACAGGCAAATGACTTTCAACATTCGAACTCTCACAGTGTTTTTCTTGACCCCTTATACTATCAGACACGGTTGATAGTGCTGTCCCATTTCCTCCATAACAAATGTATAATTATACCTCGTAGGCTCGCATTCACCTCGCTCTTCACGCTTATAGCCGAATCGGTTGTAGCAATGAAATGTACAAAACTGCCGCGACGATGCCTGCACCTTTAGATGTGGAATTTATACTGTGACCTCCGATTCGATGGTCACAAAGTCACTTTGCTCAGTTCGTCTTGTCCAGCAAATATTTGGATTGCAAACTGCGGAGTTGGGATCATTGTGCGCGAGGAAGCTCCCGGATCCCGTGAACATTTGGCCTGTATATACTACGACCACTTGATAACGGCGAGTTCAGACATTTCCACAGAGATTACGGTAATGCATACCACTTGTGGCGTATCAGATGTTTCACAAGCCTCGAGGTGGTGGCGTTGAACTTAGTAGCAGTATTTGCTTTCATAGTTTCTGATATCTGCTATCAAGGTTTGTGGCTTAGAACGAGCAGATTGATTCCTTAACAGGTACTTGCATACTTGACACAAGTACTAAGGCCGGTCTCACAAGTGAGTGATTGAAACTCATTTTTGGATTAGATTACAGTCCTCACACATATCTAGTTCGACTAGATAAGCGCATCGACAAATACTGCCTAG
Organism: Suillus cothurnatus; assembly: GCA_016758765.1. Lineage (NCBI taxonomy): Eukaryota > Fungi > Basidiomycota > Agaricomycetes > Boletales > Suillaceae > Suillus > Suillus cothurnatus. The sequence continues at coordinate 40,486 of JABBWL010000259.1, forward strand.
TATCCTTGTTTCAGAGCATCTCCATTCCCATCTGAGTTACTATTTTCAAGTATCAAAGACCCCCTTTATAAGACGAACTAATGTATCTTGAGGTCGACTATAATCCCTCCCCATGCTCTTTACGCATATTCTCGCTTTTGGGATACCGTGTGTTATTGCACTGGTTGTCGCTTCGGGTCTGACTCGCAGACGTGTCTACCCTTTACCTCTGCCGCCTGGCCCTCCTTCGTTGCCATTATTGGGTAACGCGCTGCAATTAGATACTAAACGACCTTGGCTCACATATACTGCGTGGGGAAAGACATATGGTTGGTAACAGACCAATGGCCCCTTTGCTTAACTCTTATTCCTAATCATAGGAAAAATCATTCACTCCCGCATATTTGGGGTCGACATGATCATCATAAACTCCGAAACCATCGCGCGAGAATTGCTGGACAAGCGTTCTGCGAATTATTCTACTCGCCCCATTATTCGCACCAATGAATTGTGTGTATTGCCTGTTTGCATTCATTTTGTTCTTCGTCAACTGATGATGCAGATCTGGAATGGATTTCAATACTGCATTCCTTCCGTATGGGGAGACTTTACGACAACATCGCAAGATCTTCCATCAGATCCTCAGGGCCGAAGCCTCGGTCTCATATCACGAAATGTACTCTCGCCACGCAAATAAACTAGTCATCAGTCTGTTGGGTGCCAGTGCCACTCATGACTTGCAGCAACACACTGAAGCGTTCGTACCTAATTCGGTGGTGTCATTGTGATGTATGGTCTAGTTGATGATAATTCCTTTTGACAGATACACGGGATCCCTTATTTTGGCCGTGACATACGGACACTTTGCTGACGGACATGAAAGTCCATTTCTTAGCCGCGCGCATGAACTTTTGAATATTGCTAAAGATATCTTGGCTCCCGAGAAGGCTGCTATGTTCACAGCCTTTCCTTTCCGTGAGTGCCTCTGTCAACGACATAATCTTGAACATTTAGCATGAGGTTGTAGTCCAAAAGTTGCCGTTTTGGTGCTTCGGTGGATCACTTGCCCTAATGGGACGCAGTAGAGAATTAGCTCAACAACTTTTGAACGAGCCCTTTCACGAAGTAAAGGCACAAATAGTACGTTTGCGTAGAGTTGTAGATGGAATTTTGGTCTGATCTGTTTACGTGAAGGCAGATGGTACTGCTTCACACTCATTAGTCGCTGACTTTTTCAGTCAAGCTCACGACGATGCTGACGAGGACACGATGAAGGCTGTTGCGTTGATGGCATACATAGGTAAGAGTTTTTTTACCAGGACAGAATTCATCTATTGACGGAAATCGGCATCTTAGCTGGCATAGACAGCGTGAGTAGCTACTAAGCAGTCCTCATTCTTACTTCGATGTCCCGCAGACTGCATCCACATTGCAGATATTCCTACTGGCTATGGTGCTTTATCCTGACGTCCAAGCCCGGGCTCGTGCTGAAATTGATCAAGTGGTGAGGCATGATAAAATGCCGTGCCTTGATGATAGGGCGTCACTGCCCTACCTTGATGCCATTCTCCGCGAGGTCCTGAGATGGTATCCTGTTGCCCCCCTAGGTCAGTCTACACAAATATAATTCTGGATAATTGACCCCTGGCACAGGAGCTCCACATGCGACATCGAATGATGATGTTTATGGCGGGTACTTTATACCCAAAGGTTCGATGTCGTATGAATCGAGGTTGCCATTGACTCATCTGTAATTTGATCAGGTGCGATAGTAATGGTTAATCAGTGGTATGCCATGGTGGAGTCCGTATAACGGCAGCTTGAGCTGAGCATGACTTAGGGCACTGTCTCGGGATGAAGACATGTTTCCCGATGCATCACATTTCGATCCTAATCGTCATTTAACTGATGATGGGAAACTGAAGGATAATTTCGTCAACCATTTTGCCTTTGGTCATGGCAGGTGAATATTCCTCACTTTCTATCATTTTCAAATTTTCACCGACCCTTGCAGGCGTATTTGTCCTGGTAGGCTGATTCATAGTTGATCTCGCAGTGTTGAGAATGATAAATGCCCTTGGTAGGCCGGTGGTTTGCAGAGAACAGTCTGTGGACTGCAGTTTCCGCCATACTCGCCGTCTTGCGCATCCATCATGCCAAAGACTCAAATGGAGACAGGATTGAGGTGAAGCTGGAATTCAGTACCGGCCTGGGAATGTAAGTGACCTAGCATGTATTCAAGCACCTGCAGCTGACTCTGCCGAAGTCACCCTGAGCCATTTCAGTGCTCTTTTGAAAGCGTGAATACAGCGAGAGAAAGACATCTTCGAGCAAGGATGAATTCGAAGTAGGAGTCGTTTGCACTTGTGGTCTGTCATATAATAGTACATAGTTGTATCTGTAAGGCTGGGTATGAGTTCGTCAGGGAATTGCGAACGGATTGGTGTAGTTAGAAACAGATCAAGGAATGTGAAAAGATAAATCAAACGTGTTAGATGAGGACTTTTTCTGCGAGGCTTTAGGTCGTATTTGGAGCGGGAACTGGGAATAGAATTCGCTACTCGATATGAGGGTACATGGCTGTATATAAGTGCGAAACGGCAAGGGTCTTCGGGTAGGACCTGACCGACGATTATAAGAGGACGGGCGCTGAAGGGAGTGGCGCTGGTCCTTACAGGGTAGAATGAATGGAAAATACGAGAAGGAGGAGTAATCTTCGGTATGAATGGGTATAGTTTGATATTTTAACGAGAGTAGTGATGTGAATGGAATAAAATTTGTTGCAAGGAGTGGCTAGGCAGTGCTGGACAGCGACGACGGTGAGCTAATGAAGGTAAAAAAAAGGTGTATCGGCGTGACTCGGATACAGAAGGTAACGCCTTCCGTATCCGTAAGTCACGTGGACGGACGCTGCCTCTTGTCGTGAGTTAGAGTCTGTGCGCAAAGGATCATAGATCCTTACATATCAATAGCACAGTGTACTGGGCAAGGTTTTGCTGCCTCTGTCTCTATCTCTCACGACGAAGAGAATCACTTTCGAATCCACGGATTTTTGAATTCAGAAACCAGATCCGTTTCCAACATCTTGTGGCTGCACACCGTTGATCGGAGCATGGGCCCTTCCCCATTGCAACGTTAGTCCACCCAAATATCAATCCATGCACTCACACTAAGGCACACGTAGGCTGAACCTTTGAAGAACATTAAGTTATGCAACTGAAGTGCAAATATTACAGTTCGCCTTGGAGCGTCATAATTCCGCAGAGTAATGAGGCAGGTCTCATGGTCCCACATCCCAACGTTGAACCTTGGGGTTGCAAAAGCTTGGAGGGTCCATTGACAACTTGGGCAGCAGCTTGTATATAATATGTATCCAATGACAGAGAAAAAGATAGTGCTGGCGATGACATGGATTATTGTTGCTCGTGCACGTCATTGGCTAGTCTTCTCTAAGAAAATAGCGGACTCGTTCCTTCTATATGTCATTGGTAGCCCAACATAACTAGAGTTACCATCTCAATCGATAACCAAGACGTCTCGAGCGACTTATGCAATCCACATGAAGAGGATGCATGTTACGACATAGGCTGCCATCCACGATGAGATTCTCCGAGTCACTAATTCCCCACTTGAGTCACTCGCAGGACACAAGTCAGGACTATTCTTCAGTGCTGTAGCTGGCATGAACACCTGTATACACTCAGATGTATTCAAAGTTCGAGACAGTAAATAAGTACCAACCTTTGGCAGCCCTGCGGGACTCTCCATAGTCACGCCACCGCGTTCATCAGCGACGTGAACGTCACATGTCAACACATCAACAATATGCTGGTGCGGCCTGAAAAGTTTGTGCGTGACATTCCAGCGAGCTGAGGTAGAGCCTGCATTCGTGAGAAGGGTGAGCATTGGGGGCTTCCATATTGCGAGGGTATTATTGGTGTTGGTTTCGAGAAACTCCATCTAAATTCGAAACATATAACTTAGGATGGAACAAGTAGAAGTATCTAATCGACGTACCGGCGTTGTCAGAAAATAGGTATTGGCATACATGGCGATTTTGCGAGCACGGTTTAGGTTCTTGAAAGCAAGATACTCTGCACTTTCATTATTATATCTTGTCGTCCAGATCCTTGAGTTCCATTCGCCCTCATCATCAAAATTTGAACAAACCCTAAAATTTAGCACTCACGCTTCATGATTTGCTGGCGGATAACCTCCAGAAAGACCCTGTTCTTGACCTAGTCAAGTATTATTGACTACACTTCAATTAGTTGTGGGAAGTGCTGTCACGCACCATTATATATAATTGGGATGCCATCATGTATGAAAGGCCAAACTGCTGCATTGGCCACAAGCTGTGCGGTAGCGATATTCGATATATACAATTTGATTGGACAACGCCTTTTGACTTACAGCAGCGTCAGAGACCAGATGTTTGAACCTTGCTTGGTCATGATTGTCTAGAAAGGAACCAGTCATGAATGCACCGCAAGAATAAAGCTGCTGCGACTGCGTCACGACAGTGGCTAAGGCAGAGAGATTGCCCTCTGGGGACTTGAATGCCGGTACAAGAGCATACCATGTCGGATAATCAAGGACCGCATTCATGACCTCTGACATAGTCAGTGTATCAACTAACCATGCTTCTCATTATGCACATGGGCTCACGAGTGTAACTGCTGGTGTAATTGGTATCATTCGACATAACCTGCCACCGACGGTATTGGTTAAAGCACTGACTGCGATAAGGAAAGATGGAATACCTCTCCGATAGCGAACACTCCTGCCTCTCGCGTGAAATCCTGCCAAAACTGCGGAGACACGAACTTTACAGTGCTGAGTCTCAAGCCATCCACGCTAAAGTTAGACACAACATCTTGGATCCAGTGGTTGAGCGTGCCTACGACATTCGGGTTCTCTGTATCCACATCTGCATACGGCAGTGTGGCGTCGCCCAACCAACATTGTTCGACTTCGGTCTGGTTACTGTAGTCTTCGATGAAACACAATGGATGCAAGTCATCCATATCTGCAAAAGGCGTTATATCCGTTGCCGAGCTATTCTGAGGGGCCTCAAAGCTCGAAGAAGTGACATTCAGAGGCAGTGTTGTAAGCATGTGATTAACAACAATGTCAATCATGAGGAACATATCTCGCTCGTGCAAAGCGGAGCTCAGATTCTTTAGGTCGTTCGCAGAGCCGAAATGTTGATTGACGGAATAAATGTCCTGAGGCCAGTAGCTGGAACATGATCAGACAACCAATCTGCTTTATTGTGCGGTACTCACCCATGATAACCCGCACCATAAGGGGTCATACCTTCAATGTTGGAGTAGATTGGAGATATCCAAACCGCATCAAAGCCCATCTGCTTGATGTAGTCCAAGTGGTCAATGGCACCTTTCCACGAGCCGCCACAGTAATCGCGGGCACCTGTATCACATGAAACAGTAGAAGCGATGCCATTGTCCTCGTCAGCAAGCGCAAATCTATCTGTAATAATCTGCGGGGTAGGTCAGGGCTTTGTGGTTGCATTCAATGGAAAAAGGACTGACCTGGTAAATAGATCGCGTTCTCCAATCATCCGGGGTTGCAGCCAGTGACGTTAAACAAAACGAGAGAGCGATAAGTATCAGAGAATGAGAAAAGGGTCGCTCAGACATTGATATTCGACGTTTTGATTCGGTGGCTGGATTCGGTGCCCGGGAGTATGGTGAAAATCAAAAACAAGGACTAAACATGGATGGGGGTGTGCAGTCACAAAAAACGGGTGACTGCGTTAAATTATATGTTGCCACTCACCTCAGTATTACATATTGGCAATTACTAGGATGCTTCTTCAGGCTTCTTGAACATATCGGGTTCCGAAAATCGACGCGTCTTGGAGCGTGTCGCGGTCACGTGCTGATGCTTTTTCTCTAATTGCCTACATACATGGTGCAACACGAAATTATTGAGCAGACCAATACATGTTGTGAGTCGCTGGTTCTTTTTTTTTTTTTTGGCGCGCTGTTGAATGGGGGGACTCCAACGGTATGCTCTCACATTAGGGTACGCGACAGAAATGTTTGAAACTCCGCGCATTTGAAGTTGTTAAGTTGAACCTAATATCGGTTTGCGTGGTTCAACCGCTTTGCGTGTTACCCAATACTGCCATGGTTGCCAGCCTTTTCGTGTGTCGAGCGGGTGTTGCAAGATATATATACCTTATTCTGGGTGTTGTTCTGGTTTTATGGTCATCGATCCTTGCGCTCGTGTCTCCGCAACTGAGGACGCTTCCATCGTTCATCCATTCTCCTCTCGTTCCTTGGAAAGAAGATTACAGCGAGGTTTCGTGTTCTGCCAAGAAATTTACAACGCCATCCTCCCCCTCATCGATGCAGCTGGGTATCGCTTCTGAAGTGTATCTCATATCTCTACCCTGGCGACAAGACCGGCGACAACAGATGGAACATTTGCAAGCATCCAAAGAAATAAATTGGACAGTTGTCGATGCACTCGACCCTTCAGATATTGCTATCAGTCATATTTTCGAGCGAATTATCTCTCAGCGTTTGTCGCAGCCCTCCAAAGGACACGGGACGACTTGGGATTAGCCTTCCACTGGCCCGCTGATATCAATGCCATTGCTGCTTCCACAGAATACTTTGGGGCTTCCGGTTCCGACCTCTGGACCTCTGCGGACACTCAAGGTATCAGAAATGCCACCTCGTCCTCTCTTGGTGTTTCGCTACATTCAAACGTCACATGCGCAACTCAAGATCACTTTATACCGTCTTTTCAACCTAGCCTGCCGGACTGGATGATCCTCACTGCACCAAAAATCTCATGCTGGTATTCCCATGTCTCTGCTATTCGAAAATTCATTGACAAAGCGAATGCTACTCCCGAGGATGTCGCTGTTTTTTTGGAGGACGATATCGATATGGAAAAGGACATCGAGATAAGAATGCGTCACGTCTGGCCCTCTCTTCCACATGGCTGGGACATAGTTTTTCTGGGTAAGCGCCGGTGCTACGTTGCAAGTCTACAACTGATGTTATATCGTGTTCCCCAGGTCACTGTTGGTCAAATGAATCCTTCTACTCTGCACTTTCATCGCCTCGGGCCATGTCTCCGTCATATGACCTGCTAACGCGGTCGCACATACACCCATCTTACTCTCCACGTTGCACCCATGCTTACGCACTTTCTCTGTCTGGTGCTCGGCGTCTTCTGCAACATCTTCGCTACCCGCCATTTGCGTATTCCCGAGCTCTTGATCAAGCTTTCAGTTGGCTTATCGAAAGTGGCCGATTACGTGCTTTCAGTGTTGTTCCGAGCGTCATCATCCAACGTAAGGTCCTGTCAAGCGACATATTTTCTGGATCCGGTGTGGGGAGTGCGTGGCGAGAGCATCTGGAAGACGGCGTGTTCGGAACATAGAACAAACGCCAGTCTGCCGTTCTTTTTTTGTTTTGTTAATCTATTATTTGTACCGCAAATCGTTTGTATCGATCTGATGCCCGTCTCACCCCAGTCATGTTTGCTATCTTTCAACTGCTGGAGCTAACCCGTTGTTCGAAATGGGGGAAACTCGAATGGTTGGTGCATTGTCAACGCGCCCTACAACGTGTAATCCTGTCTTAGAAGCATCCATCCTACTCGATAAAGGATAATACACCACGAAGAGACATGACGACTTTGATGTCATAGTTAAATGGTTCCTAGAACGTGAAGATATGCATGAAAACGAGGAGGCGGGCAAACAGGCAAAAAGAGCAGCAAATGAACCAATAATTAATGACAATCCGCAAGCGCGACTACCCCACTTCCTACGTCATGGTTGACTCCCCTTCAGTATCTCACATCGCGACCAAACCCGTCAGAGATGATCTAACCTTGGGGGAAACAGCCGAACTGGTGGTAACCGCACGTTTATGATGAGACTGCGCAGAGATATCCAATTGACTTATATTAAGTGCCAGCGTTGCTGACTATTTACCTAGTAGATTATAGCATAATTCACCCGAATACAACCATTGAATGACTGGACTTTGTCAGTATTACCGCAGAAACTGAACCAAAATGTGATACTATCTATCACGACTGAGTCGTCACCCCCACAAGTCGTCACGACCAAAATATCTCACTCAATTCTTACTTCCACACATAATTTACAACTTCAATCAATGTTTCTAACATGTACCTTTCATTGCGAGGTTGAATGACTGATTTTAATGAAGAAATGGTGAAGTTCTTTGAAAGCAGCCAAAGTCACGCAGAACTCAGCCAGCCGAACGTTGCCGTGGCGGAGTTCTAAAGCAATACCGACTGGCTGTGACGACTTGTCAGTGAGCCGACGACTCGGAGACGGCTCGACGTGTGCTCTGCTACCCACCAACAGCTCTCACTCCTCTTCTAGTGAATTGGGTAGTTCGAACATTCCTAATTTACACCATGAAATACCATATAATCCTACTAATCCTATTGTTTACTTAACCTCTAGCAGCATACCATTATATCAGCAATTTTCTGAACATTCTACACCACACTTCATTTGCCGCATCATGTACACTGCCTAATGGCGCCAATGTCTGACAAACATAATTTTCCGGCTGCTCCTGCCCAACATTCACACATGGTTTGCCGTTTGTCAGCTTGAATTGAGTGACAGACAAATAGAGCGATGCTGCTCTGACCTACAGCGCCACATGTCGCTCACATGACTCGTCAAACGTCTGAGCAATGTTTGACCACCGCAGTGCAAGTGTTGGCTACAAAATGTTCCCACAGCGTCCAATGTTGAATGTTCCTTAGATGTTCGACAAATGCTTGGGGCAGCACTCTACAGACCATGCCTCAGCATATGGGCCATGCCATTGGGACTATAGGGTTTACTATCGAGCAATGCACCATTGCTTTGTCGTACAGACTGTACCGTACAGTCACAACATTAATATCATGAACATGATGGCATTAAAGAGTGTGTTAGGGAATTACAGGCAAAGACAACGAGAATATGTATGTTAGTAGACTACCACATCAACTTTTCATGGATCGCTCTTTGCCAACCAACAGTGACCGAATCCAAACTTGGAGCTAATGAACCGCCGCCAGGGAATATCTGGAGGTCTCGCTGAAGACATTCAGTGAAAAATCTGGAAATGAAGTTGAAAATTAGCGGTGTCAATTTTATCAATTGAAACATACTGTTTGATATAATCAGCACGTGCTTGAGGAAACGCATGCTTTTGTTGAGCCTCTTCTTTAAGCTCGTCAAGAACCTTATCAAGGTACTCCCAATACTGGCTAAAAGACCAGGTGCGTTCCTCATTGTCATTATCATCCTCCCTATCCTCTCCAAGTCCATGGCTCGCACTGGCAGTAGTATCAATTGGTACATTATTGTCACTACCTTCGTCAGTCTGGGGCTGCAGACTTGGACCTGTTGATGCTTCTTCAGGTTGAGCGTTAGCGGTCTTCTGGTGAGAACATAATGTTCGGAAGTCAATTAGGAAAGATTGCTTATGAACATAGAGAAATAAGTTGTTGAAAGATGTCGATCGAAGAATTACTTACCATGAATGCAATCCGGGCCCAGTGCGCCATTGTGAGCTCCGTGCAGTTGCCTGCAAGACTGCGGGCCAGTGTGCTTAGATCTGAGCGTTTCTCGATTGATGCAATAAGCTATTATTGACAACATCAGCCTAGATGCATGATGTAGTCACAATTGGAGACATCACCTTCTGTTTCATATTTCCCCGCTGCGCTGTCAGTATCTTCTTCATCAGTACGTCAAGCCGATCCATAGCATCAGAGTCTTGCAGTGCTTCCACAGGGATTTTGAAGACCGATGGATTTTTCTTGGAAAAATCCTAAGTGCGCTAGCTGTTCAAGTGAAAAGCAGTAGCTGGGAATGCCAATGATGCACAAAGATTTTTGCTGAAAGATCAGTGACATATGCTGTCAAATTAGGTGACAGTAAGCATGCACGAAGGCGATCACCTAAGGAACGCTTGTACATGACGGTAGTTAGCACATGTATGGCTGTGAAACCAATGATGGAGTGAGCGTTACCTCAAAGTCCAGCGATTCGAGCACCTTGGCTGCTTCAGCTGCTTGAACCTTCCCATGAAAGCATGACAACTCAGCCATGAGCTTGATCATCATCAGTTTAATATCATTGATCTAGAACATGGAACCGTGACAGATCACTTAGTCCTCAGGCGTTAAATGAGAGTTCTGCAACTCACAGCAGCAAATTCCTCTAAGCTGTTTTCAGGTAACCCTTTGCTCCTGCAGACTTCGGCAGCATATGTCTTCAATCTCTTGACTTCTTGCTGCTCAGTTTCCAATGAGTTTGTGCACGGTCGTCTGAGGCTACCTTGGCGTGGTGACAATGGTGATGATGGGAGCAACTGGTTGCGGCATGTAGGTGTAGTAACAGCTCCTCCATGAAACGTAGCACCCAGGAGAGTCACAGAGGGTGATGGCTGAGTAGTGGTAGTTTGTCGCCTGAATCGTGCTAGATACGACATCACTCCTTGCCAAGACTGCCAGAACTGGCACTTGGACGACGGGAAAAGAAGTGGTCAGCCTGAGTGAGAACAGGGATGGATACATACATTTAACTAGACCCAGAAATTACACAGTATAATGGCATGCCCCATGCATGCATGCAAATTATGCAGCTCACAGCCCAATGCAGTGTGTTGAATGTGTCCATTAAATTATGTTTCAATTTGCGAAGACGTCAAAGTGGTTGTTTCAAGGGCGTGTGACAGACATGTTCACAGCTCTCGCAGTTGAATCATTTGCACAAAAAGACCGTCAATTTGCTCATCATCAGCTTAGATTCTATTATTATAGATTATTCTAATTCACAAAATGGTTGGTACTGCTGGCTGCTCTCGATCAGCCTCCTGTGGAATCACGACACCTGTTATCATTGAATAATAAGTTGCCCAATGATCCCACATGTTGCTGGACAGGGCCTGGAGGTTGGAACTGACTGAACTGAACACCAGACGGATAGTAAGGATATGGCAGTGGAATGCCCATACTCACAGGAGGATGAGGATGGGTGGGAGATTGGAAGGGTTGGTATTGATGTGGTGGCAGCGCAGTGAAAGCTCCGGCTTGATAAGGATTCACCTGAGAATAAGCGTGGAATTGCAGTGGTTGTGGAGGTTGAAAGATGGGTCCAGGGGGAGCAGCGCTGTTGAAATGGAATGGTCGTGGCAGCTGAACAGCAGGAGAGGCTGCAGCAACCACATGCGCACCTGAAGCTGCCTCAGCTGATGCAGGGGCAAAGTGGGGAGGCTCAGCAGCTGAGGCTGCTGTCACGGTGAAGGGTGAGGCTCGACTACAGGGATGGAAAGGCGGTTAGCGATAATGGGGAAACTCTGCAGTAAGACCCGGGCGCGAGGTATATACTCGACCCGTAGGACAGCTACTGAGAGTGAGAACCTCGGAATATGGGCAAGGGACTCTCTTGCAACGAGGGGAGGTGCTCTAAGGCGTGGGGAACGCGAAAGGCGCAGTGCGCGTTATGGTCTATATGCGCGAGTCGTTGTGAGCGCGGATACGCGATAATCCAATCGTATATTGGGTACTTTTAGAATATAACTATGGCTAAGGAGTGGGGAATGCGCGAAGTGTGCGAACTCAAAGTCCAGTAAGGTCTCTATATACTGTATCTATAAGCGCGAAGGCGTGCAGTACCGAGCCGAATAGCGCGCGGTCCCGAGTAATTAGTATGTATGTAACTATATGTAAGGCGCGCGCTCGGTTCCGAAGTGGACGCTTTTGTAGCAATTGAAATAACTTACCAGTAAATCAGCAAGGACAAGGGGCAGGCGGGTGTGTGGAGATAGGCGCGAGGCGCGTGAGCGCACTGGATGTGGTGATTTGAGCCTGTAGGACCTCAATATCAATAGGTAGACGCGATGTTCCTTACATCTCCCGGGGACTTGAATTCTGAGTGTCCCCACTCAGTCCCTTATAGCGCGAGAGTCTGGACACAGTGAATATGGCGTTAAAGGGGGAGTCAGGTGACTGCGTGATCAGAAGCATTCCCGTAGTCGCGAGAGAGGAAGCATATGTGTGATTGTGGGAGAAGATGCATTCCTGTATATAAACGCGGGATAAGAAGTGAATGCGTATGATTGCGAGAGAGGAAGCGTGCGTGCGGGCACGAGAGAGGAAGCGAAAGCATTTGATCGCGAGATAAGAAGTGCGCGCGCGCTATCGCGTGATCACTGATCTAAGCGGAATGTGTTGTTAAAAGGGGGGCGTGCGCGTTCTCGCGATTCTGTTATCTCCTCTTCTTATCATCTATCATGCCTCCCTTCACTTTATCCCAGCTTCGATCTACCCCTACCCCTGAACCTGAGGTTTGGGCGCCTGCCCATGCCAAAGGCGCGTCTACTGCAGAGGAACCAACTGAGACCCCCACTGAGCGCTTGCTCAAAGGATGGGGCGTTATTTTGCAATCGCTTGAGGCGTGCGCGATGGCGGCGCCTGATCACAAGCCTGACCTGTTGGAGGATCAAGAGGCGTGGATGCGCGAGTGGGTCTCCGTGAAGGTAAGCGCGCTTGATCCTTTTGGCGCGCATATGCACGGGCGCGCGCTTTTGTACTTATGCATCATTGTCAGAATAATCTAGAGGCTTGCGTTTTGCGCGCGACTGAATTAGGCGTTGATTCGTTGGATATGAGCACCGAGTATGTGGAATTTCTGAAGAGAGGGCGCAGGGAGTATAAGGCGCTTGAGGTGATTGTGAAGGGGTGGAAGGCGAAGGCGGTTGAGGATGTGCCAGAGGCGCCGCCTAAGAAGCGCGCGATGCGCGCTTCTAAGGTGAAGGCTACTGACACGTCTGGAACTGACGCTAGCATTAAGGTGAGTTTGCATGATTCCTTCTAGCGCTTTGACTGAGAAGTGGTGCGCGTTTAGCGCGCGGTTGAGCTCATGTCTTTCACCACTCCCCCTCCGCCTCCTCTGTGCTGCGCGCCCTGCATATCTAGGAACATAAAGTGCAAAGGCGCGCCTGGTAGGCGGTGCACTCAATGCAACGTGTCCAGGCGCACTTGCAATTTCTGTAAGTGCCTTTATATTTCGCATTTTTTGGCACGCGCTGATATCTGTATAGCTAGGCCTAAGAAGGGATTGCCTAAGCGCGCCACTGGTGAGGCGTCTGCGAAGGAGACCGCGTCCTCTGTAGCGGTCGATAATGAAGGCGCCTTTGACGGATTCGACATGGAGGTGGAGGTTTTCGATGGCGCGCCTGGAGAAACCTCTCCTAGCGCTAAGGGTAGCGCGTCTAAGCGCGCGCTCAGTCCCACTGAGTCTGCGCCCCCCTTCAAGGGCAAGGGAAAGGCCAAGGATACTGAGGAGGAGTTGGAAGATGTGGAAGAAGAAAACGCGCGCTTGAGGGAAGAGAACGCGCGCTTGCACGCGTCCGCCCTAGGTATGCGCCAGTATGTGCGCGCCCAGCAGGCTGACTTGTTGGCCTTGTCCAACAAACTCTTCGACATGTCCCAGGAGTGGGCTGACTTTGAGAAGCGCGCCAATGCTGCGCTTAACTGAATTGACTGTATCGTCCTGTAGCCTGCTCTTAGCGCTTTGTTGTAACATCATTTCTTGGTAGCGCGCTCAATGTAACACCATGTCCTTGTCCTTTGCTGATGTACTGGCTGCAAATTAAGATGAAAACAAATGAGTGAAATAAGGCGCAAATGAAATAATAAGGCGCGAATGACTATACGATGGTAATACGAGGGCGCGCACGTGTCGCGCGCAGGGGAAATGCTCCGCGCACGCGATTGGTAACCTTATAAACTTGAAAAAAAATCTATTGCGCGCTTGATTATATGAGGACGCGCACGTTAGGGAATGATAGGAAGGAATTATGGCGCGGCGCGGCGCGTGTGTTGCAATGGAAACTTGGTATCTTATGCACATATAGAGAGACTGATTAGGCGTATTGCGGTGAGACGGTGTATGATAGGACTATTATGGGTATCGCGCGGGTGCGCACGACTGAAATAATTTGCGATAGGGTTGAGTTGCGGGGATGAATATGCATAGCGCGCCTCATCCGTTAAGTGCGCCCTCTGGATCGTCCTCTTCTGGTTCTACGGTTTCGCTCGCCTCCATTTCGTCTATGCTTTCGTCATCAACGCCCGTCATCTCGGTGACTGATACGTGCTCGTCGCAGCGCGGGTAGTATGGAATAACGCGAAACGCGGCGAATCGAAGTTTGGATATGGCGCCGTCTAGCTCGGCCAACATATATGATCCTCCCTTCGTACGACGTACTACAACCATTGGCCCAAGATAGCGCGGCTTCGTCTTCTTGCTCAACTCATATTCGACCTTCAAATTGCGTACCAGGACATAGGCGCCTGGTTGAAAGTCATGCGATTTGATGTTCGCACGAAAGCGCCTTTCGAATTTGCGTATCGATTTAAAGCGCGCTGCTACAACCCTTTCTCTAATAGCTTCTAAATCCTCTGCGCGTTTCTGCAGTTGACGTGCGCGCCAAGCTATCAACTCGGTAGTCATTAGTGCACCTCGGCGCTCGAGGGGTGCGAGGAACGTTGCTTCAGCCAAGTCAAAGGGAAAAATCGGCTCGACACCGTGCATCATGAAATATGGCGATAAGCCCGTCGCCTTCTGTATGGTTACGCGTTCTGCCCAAAACACTGAGTGTACCACTTGGCTCCAGCGCGTCTCGTCTCCTTCGCAGGTCTTAATGATGGCTTCTCGGACGTCGCGATGCCGCCTCTCGACGATACCATTGGCTTGAGAATTATAAGGCGAGACATGTATCGGGTGAATCCCGTATTTGCGCGCGAGCTCATCTACTGCGATCTTATACGCGGGCGCGTTATCCGTTACGATCTCGGTGATTGGTCCCCATCTGCACAACAGCTCTTCGAAAATAAAGGTGCATAGCATGCGAGTGTTCTCCTTGCGCAGCATGCGCCATTCTGGGTACGATGTAAGCGTGCAGCGCGCTTGTACGAGGTACTCAAATCCGCCTGATTTAGGCATCTTCATCGTGTCAATGTGCGCCTTTCGGAATAATCCTCCTGGTATCGGTACGGTGGGTGGAATATGTAGTTTGCGCGTTTGCCGGACTTGGCACTCGTGGCATGTCTTCGCGTACCACTTGATATCCTCTATAATGTGCGGCCACCAAAAGCACGAGCTAATTGTATAGATTCCCTTGTGCCCTAAATCGTCGTGTGCTTCTTCAAGGACTCGGTATCGCTTACTGGGGGGTAGGACGAGTTGGTGCTTGCCGTGCGCCTCTCTGCGCCATAGCTTATCTTCTAAGACAAAGAAACGCGCAGCCTGTCTTACGAAGGTTTCGAATTCCTCATCTGTAAGATCCACAGGCCTTTTGCGCGTAATCAAAAAGCGCTCGATGCTTGTCAATAGCGCGTCTTGTGCGCGCGCTTGTTCTGAGCGCGGAATTTCTGGCTTAGGATCTTCTGCGCGGGTAGCGTCGAAATACACGCGCAATATAGGCGCGCGTGCAGTTTGCGAGGTGAAGCACGTGTTATGCACGTCGTGGCGTATGTCTACGCACCCGCCATATATGCGATAGGTACGATCGTTCAAAAGCGCGATAGAGAACGAATAAGCGCGGTCTATCCAATCTTCATAATCGCCATCTTCCATAGGGTCTTCTTCCACTGGCGGGCGCCTTGAGAGGCCATCGACGCCTTTGTGTTTTAGCACGGATACGTGTACGAGCTTGAACGAGAATAAAAGAATCCCCGCGATCCATCGATTAATAGTCGCGTTTGGCTGCAAGTCGGGGTTATTGATCATCCCCTTGATGTACTTCGCGTCAACTTCCACTGTAAGGTTCTTCACGCCGAAGATGAAAACGCGCACCACGCGCAACGCGCAAAATAGGCCGTATAGTTCCAACTTCGCTTGGGAATAGCGACTCTCTACTTCAGTAAGCGCAATAGATCTGAATCGGCTTGGGTAGCGCTTTCCATCCTCGCCTACTTGTAACAGAATGAATCCAATGGCGATGTTCGAGGTATCGACCGCTAAAATAACTTCGCGTTCGCTCGCGTAATCTAGGCGCTTAAGCGCGGGTGAGCTTAATACCGTGTCCTTGAGAATCTGCATGGCTTCGCGTTGCTCTGCGCCAAATACGAAGGGCGCGTCCTTCTTCGTAAGGTTAATAAGGGGGCGCGCTATGCGCGAGAAGTCGCGAATGAATATGCGCAAAACACCGCAAGTCCCCAAAAATCTGCGCACTTGTGTGTGGTTGGTAGGCTCCGGCCAGTCGTGAATTTTCTGGACCTTAGATTCTTCGGGCACGTGTCCTTCAAACGTGCATTTGTGCCCTATGATAGTAGCGGTAGGCGCCGCTAAAACAAACTTAGACGCGGATACGGTCGCGCCTACATTCTCCAAGCGCTGTAGAATGCGGTTGATCACGATGCAATGTTCCCATATGAAGCGTCGTATGCCTGGGTTATCAGGGATGGTCTCATAGGTACCGTCCGCGCGCTGATAACGCGTTTGCACAGATTTGACTGGGACGTCGTCAACGAAAGGCGACATGTATTCCGGGATCTCGTGTTGAAGAATAAACGCGGTGTCGCCTTGATACACCTGAACAGCGTTGGCGTGACCTTGCGGGAGCGTAGTTAAGCGATGTGGTCCCAAAGGCGTACCAAAGGTCGTCAAATCGTGCGAATCCTCGTGAAGTGCGCGCTGATCGTATCCTGAGTACAAGTCCATCATACCGTATACCGCGTAACCTGCGAATGATTCTGCAAGGTGCTCGACGAACGGCGGAAGCGACGCGTCGCGTATAGTAACCGCGTTGAGTGGCTGCAGGTTGTGCACTAAGCGCAGGGACTTTCCATCCTTCTTGACAACGCAAAACCAGCACGATCGATAGGCGGCCGTTGAGGGCTCGTACACGCCCGACGCGATCTTTTCCTTTATTATGTGCACTACCTCTCCCAAGGTGGCTGGAGGAATGGGAATATTGCGCTGTGACCAAGGCGTATGAGGGATCGTAGGGATCTTGTATGGCGGAAAACATGTCTCGTTTAGGCGCCCTCGCTCGGAGGCGTTCCAAGCGAAAGCGCGTTCGTGCGCGTGCACAAGCCATTGCACTAACTTGAGTTCTTCTGGCCATAGCCATTTGGCGGGATCGAGATCTAGTTTATCTGCGCGTTCGCGCGTAAAGTGCGTGCCTGGACTAAATTCTGGGGGGCGAGAGGGCAGGGGGGGTAAACCAGCTAATGGGTCAGCGGGTAATTGGCGCACTACCCTATACTCTGCGGGCATAGCGGTAGGCACGGTTCTGACTTTCTTAGCGACTGGCTTGTATATTAGCGCATGACGCACGGGGTCGAAAGTGTAAACGGAATTAAAAGCATTGATTGACGCTTTATCTAGGACAGAATGCGTGGATGTAAGGTGTGCATAACACGCGGAGTACTGCGCGTTGGGTATAGCAAATGAATGAAGCGTAGGCGCTTGGAGCATATATTGAGAGGCGCCTTTTGCGCACGCGATGCGCGCGTTAGGCGCTAAGCGCGAAAAGGAGCGTTGTGTCGGTGAAATGGGAAAATATGAATTAGAATGCATTAAAGAAGGTGGATGGAGTAACGAGTCTGAATGGGCGCCTCCCCGCGAGTGTTGCAGATCATCGACAATTAAAAATCCTCATCTTTGGAAACGTCTACCTGCGCGCTATTGGCGCGCTTCGATTCTTTGGGCGCAACAGGCTTGACCCAAGGCAGGGTAGGGATGCGCAACTCCTTACGCGCGTTTGGATCAGTTAGCAGAATATCCTGTTTGCCATTGGGTAGATTGAACGTTCAGCATGAAGTTAGCTTGAAGAATGGGCGCCCTAAGAGGACGTCGAAGTTTGCGCGCGCGGTCACTTGCACTTGGAAGTACATGGGCCCTGCGCCAAAGTCGAGTGGGACATTCTCGATCACGCCTAATGTCGAGTCGCACGTCATATTGACGGACTCCATATTGAGACTGTGATCCGATCTCAGAGGGACTCCTAGCTCTTTCCATACCTCCCTAGGCATGACAACTACCTCGGCGCCTTGGTCCAGGACGCATGTGAGCGCGTGCCCTCCTATGGTAGTTGCACGTATACAGCGCAAAGGCGCGAAGTGATCCGCAACTATCTTGCCATCATCGCTTCGTAAGCGCACGCCTTCGTATTGCTTCAGCCACGCGTCTGTGGCAGGTTGTCCCGATAGTTCGTGCACTGAGACCGCGCCTACCGTAACGCGCTTCTTCGTCGTGAGCTCGCGGAAGTGTTGCCTAACATCTGGCGAAACTGCCAATAATTCTCGTACAGGGATATTCAGGTTGGAATCGAGGAGGCGCTCGACAACGCGCTTGTCGGCCTCTTTGTCTTCTAATGCGAATGCGTAGCGATAGGTAGTTGATTGCGCGGTAGGCGCGGATAGCGGAGGCGCGGGTTGCGGGGACGTAGAATTACTGGTGGACGATGGGGTTGATTGTGAGGGTGCAGGCGCGGCGCTTTTAGGCGCCAAGGTAGTTCTCTCCATAGAATTGTTAGCGACTGGTACATTATGCGGCGCGATTTTCGCAACTTCCAATCCTTTGCCTTTTGAGCTCGAGGCTTGGACTTCTGGCGAGATAATCTCGTCCTCAACCGTCGCCTGTTTTGAGGCGGGCTGTGGGTGCGGGCGCGTACTGGGCGGTATCTCAACGCCATCAAAGCGCACCGTCTTTCCCTTCGCGCTGCGCTTCTGCTCGCGCTTTGCAGTGACGTATGCTAGCACTTCTTGCATCAGGTTCGCGGTCTCGTCTTCGTCGCTTTCTTCTTCGTCTGGGTGCACGATCGTGTGTACAAACACAGAGGACCCTACCTCGACTATGGCGTCGATCTCTGAATTGGCGCGGTAAAACAGCCCAGCCGTTACGCCTTCACTCGTCCTTACTTCTTGCGTAGCGCGGTTGGCGTAGTATCGATCGAGCTTGTCTTTCATCAATCTGCGCCCAGGAATAAAGTCGCCGTTGGGTAAGACGAGTTTGCGCATTTCCTCGTGGACCTTGCATTTCCCCGCATCTATGTACCTTTGTCTTTCCAGACAGCGCGTGAAGAAATGTTCGATACTGCCACAGAAGGCGCAGTCATTAAAACTAGACGCCTCGCGCCTATATTCGCGCTTAATGACTGTCCCTGGCGTAGGCGTCTGGTCGCGCACGAAAGGCGCTGGAGGAGTGAGCGTTGGTATCGCATCCTGCGCATTAGGCGCGGAGGTTGGCGGAGGCGCGTTTGCCGGTAGTATGAATTGTCCTGCGTCATATACTTGCGTGTACGGGTATGGATCTTGAGGGTAGTGATCTGGGTGCTTGATCATAAGGCGCGTACGTATAGGTGCCTGCGCCTCGCTAGGGATACCTTCCATGAATATATGATCGCGCTCCGCTTTTCCAATACGGTCCTCGTTTAGTAGTGGCTGCATAATCTTCCTAAACGCACGTAGGTAGGTGCTTAGCTCCTGGCCTGAGAACATAGGCTTTTGCGCATATTTGCGCGCAAGCGCTTGTAAGTCCGCGGGCGCGTATCGCCTTTTCCCATCCCATCCCGGATACATCACTTTGATCTCCTTCATGAATGCGTCGTAATCACTCGTCTGCGCTTCAGGTAAGCCTGCCCATAGTTCTTGGTCCTCGCATTCAAGGTACTTAATTATTCCTTTGATCTTATCAAGCCCCTGCAGTCCTGCTCTGTCCGCGCATTCTTCGTACGCGTCAATGAACTCGGCGAGCGTGTCTGATGTCCCGTCAAACTTAGGCGCGCAGGTCAGTACCGCGGAAGGGCATTTCGTACGGCGTTGTAGACATGGTGGAGTGCTGCGCTATTGTAGGCGCGAAGGCGATAAGCTTAGTCGATGTAGGAGGCGCGTATGCGAAGGGCAGGTTTGAGAGGATCTTTCCTCCAGGAATTGAGCTAGGCGCGTGGGGCATTTCAAACGACTCTTGTTTGATCTCTGGCGCGTTTCGCTCGGTAGGCGTGGTTATGCGCGCGCGTTCTGTTGGTGCTTGAGGCGAAGCGCTACTCTGGTCAGATAATTCAGTCAGGAGGGATAAGCTTGAAGAAATGAAAGGCGGCTCGTTTGGCGTATGGAAAAACGTGCCGGGCAGTTGGCTTCTTGGGTGGTCCACGGCTTCAAACTCGTCTGACGAGTCCTCCTTATTTGAGTCTTCTGGCGAAGGCGTGATTGGCGATGCGGGTTGCAGGCGTGTGTGCTCAATGAGCGATGCGTGTGGGCACGGGGGTTCAGATACGTTACGCGCGCGTACGTGTGAGGCGGGAAGGAATAGAGGTCCTGGAAGCGTGGATTCTATCGCTTTATCAAACGTGGCGATAGCGTCTTTGCGCGCTTTTCTGCGGTCGTTGGGCCTGAGTACCCGACCTGTTGTCTCAGAAGTGTCCCTCGCAGTGGGCTCCAGTTGAAGGGTGAGGCTCGACTACAGGGATGGAAAGGCGGTTAGCGATAATGGGGAAACTCTGCAGTAAGACCCGGGCGCGAGGTATATACTCGACCCGTAGGACAGCTACTGAGAGTGAGAACCTCGGAATATGGGCAAGGGACTCTCTTGCAACGAGGGGAGGTGCTCTAAGGCGTGGGGAACGCGAAAGGCGCAGTGCGCGTTATGGTCTATATGCGCGAGTCGTTGTGAGCGCGGATACGCGATAATCCAATCGTATATTGGGTACTTTTAGAATATAACTATGGCTAAGGAGTGGGGAATGCGCGAAGTGTGCGAACTCAAAGTCCAGTAAGGTCTCTATATACTGTATCTATAAGCGCGAAGGCGTGCAGTACCGAGCCGAATAGCGCGCGGTCCCGAGTAATTAGTATGTATGTAACTATATGTAAGGCGCGCGCTCGGTTCCGAAGTGGACGCTTTTGTAGCAATTGAAATAACTTACCAGTAAATCAGCAAGGACAAGGGGCAGGCGGGTGTGTGGAGATAGGCGCGAGGCGCGTGAGCGCACTGGATGTGGTGATTTGAGCCTGTAGGACCTCAATATCAATAGGTAGACGCGATGTTCCTTACAACGGTTGTCGCTTTCCTCCAAGTCTGAGCCTCTCCCTTTCTCTTTCTGACCTGGCCTGTACTATGATCAAATGCAGGAGCAAGTTGATACTCTGCTCCAGCGCTGACAACGGTGGTTCCACCTGTCTTCTTCTGACGGACGTGGTTTGCAGCATTAAGATGAATTTGCCTGCTGTCACCAGCAGTGACAAGTGGAACAGTAAGTGCAAGGCGGAGATCGAGCGGGATGACCTTGGCAATCATGTCGTAGTTGTGAAGTGAGTGAACATTTAATAGGAACGAGTTTGTTTCCTTGTGCTTGACGATCCGTTTTGTTCGAGTTGTCCATTCCCATTCCTGGTGAGCACATATGGATTGCGTTTCGACACATTGTGATGAAGCACAGTCATGTTGAATATTAATGGTGCAAAGAATTTGCTTCCAGCATCAATCAATAAACATAAACTTGTATCATCGGTTAAGGCTCTCACCTCTGGCGACTTAACTTCTTGGTTGGTAATAGTTTGCATGCGAGGAACCCGAAGAGTTGGGTGGACTGTAGGTAAAAACTGAAGAAACTGGATCGCAACATGACTTGCATACATGCGATTGTTGTCAGGAGCCAGGATCTCAATGATCTTCCCGATGTGTAGCTAATATTTGATTTGTGAGAATGAAAAATCGCTAGCAGCTAAATAACAACTTACAGTTTCTGCCTCATCCGACAGGATGATGTGCCCACCCACAGTGACAGTGTCTCCATTTGTTGCAACAATCGAATCAGCAATTACGAAGCGGGAACTTGAGGAAGATGGATGTTTTGATGCGTTTTGGGGATCAGCACAAATTCTGTGGGATTGAGTCTGGCTCCACGCGACAGTCACTAATTTTCCCTTGTTCACGGGTACAGGAAGTCTGACTGAGCCTGCGTCCAGAGGAAATGAGTGAAAAAGACAATATAACTTATAGGTAGTTTCACAAACCTGCAGCTTTTGCATTTGCGGTGTTCAGCCCCAATAAATGGCGCTGTTCTGGATGATCAGCAATATACTGCCGCACAGCATCACCAGCGCGAACCCATTTCTTCTGCACAGCATCGAACCAGAAACCACCAGTTACGACATGCTTGATGGTGTCATGTGAAGCAAACGTATTGCAACTGTCACGACTTGGAGCTTGACGATTGCTGTGAATGCATGTGAGACAAAAGACGTGGTTAAAGGATTCAAAGCGCTCTGTGGAAAAGAGAATTGCAGGTCCAAATCGACGGATGTACATTGGGATATGTAGGAGAAAGTGGAATTTTGCCTTGCTAATGAGAATACTTGGGGCGCATTGTGCACTAACTGTCAGAAAGTCTTCAATGGTGCGTGAGAGCTGTGCCTTCACTGAAGGTCAGTGCTCTGGAGGATGGAGATTTGCATTGAAAGCGTACCAGATAAGTTTTGAGATCATCGATTTTTGTGTGCCATAATAACACCACCACCTCGCCGATAACCGTCCAGCCGTTAAGCACTGTTTTTGGGACAAGATCATAGATAATATATGGCATTACCTGTGCAAGAGACTTGAAGTGCTTGCCAATTAAGCTTCCCTTGTAGTGACAAATGTACTCCGCGCCGAGAGTTGGTGCATGTAGACCATTTGTGGAGATGGACTCGAGGCAAGTCTGAAAGGTGTCGAGTAGATGAGCCTTCTCGAGGATGAAGACAGTCTGGCCCCAGAAGTATTTGACGACGCCAAGAAGAACAGTATGCAATATTTCTGTCGGTGTATCTCTGTGAATGTTAACTCCGGGCATTCCCAACAGGGGGTTGATGAACTCCTCGAGCGGTCGACCACAAAGGAGGTCTTCAAATTCCTTTTCCAGTGTTGCACGGACTTCATCTTCTTTGAGGGCAGGTTTTCCGGCTTCCCATTTGCGCAAAGATTTGCCGAGTACTAAGAGATGATTGACAATTGACGCAGAGGCCGCATCACGTATCCCTGAAGATGTGACTGCATTCTTCACCTTTTCAGTCCCTCCGGAGAGCTTCGATAGCGCGATTTGATCATAAATATGTTTGCGAGTGTCATCAGGCTCACGCAGCCTCCCTGACTATGGTATAGTATAAGACCAAGTGAAATAACGAATAAAACAAGAAAGTAACCTCGAAGATTTTCAAGTATCCTTCGTCTGTTTATTTTTCAACCATTGTCCCACCAACATAGCAGGTTCTACAAAACATGTTGCACTTGAGACCACCGTGACTGCACTCTTCTGCCTGCATCGGGTTATCGCCAGCCTTGAAGAGGCCATAAGGAACAAGCATGATTTCTTCTTCATACTTGCAATCCCAAGCTATAACACCCTGTTCAGCAGCAGTACTTAGCATCATGTTAGTATGAGTGTCGAGGCAAAGTAAGAAAAACAACGAACGTGATTGAATCCTTGACACCCTTTGTGAGTTCGAGAGGTGATGCATGGGGTGACGAAGACACAAACCTGATGCAAAACTCCTTTTCGAGCATCTGACGCGGCATCGCAGCATTTGACATATAAACAATGTGATGTTTGTTTCATTGTTTCGAGACATTTCCGGATACATCATCAATGAAGATGATGAGTGGCACCGACAGAACAAGACGCCCTCCCGACTTTTTGCGAAGAGGATTGGGCATGTGCTGTGCGTATGATCGGGAGGACTCTAACAAATAATCAAATTCAGTTGCATGGCTCATCAATGACATTCTTACCTGTAAAGCCGCATTCAAATTCACGCTCTTCAATTTCTTCAAAGGTGCGAGCAAATGTTGATACCTCAACAATAATTCGTTCGGGATCAACAATGAAACCAGCCTAGTATAATTAGTATAGAAAGGTAGCATAAGGCCAAGTTCCATACCGCAGTCAATGCCACTGGATTGCCTATAGCAAGTATCGCTGGCTCCGGATGCGCAGCATCTCCATCAGGGAGATAAGCTTGAAAAAAATCGTTCGGGGATGAAGTAACTCTGCAACAATTGTTGAAGAAGCTCGCCAGTGAAGTATATTTTCTTGGAAACTCGAACCGAAGGCACAGCAAGGCCGTCTGGAAGGTTAAGCATCTTCTCGCCATGATGAGCCTGGGACATACTGCCTTGACCGTCTTCGGGATAATCCTGCATACACATGCATGTGAGAGGATTGGCGTAGTCCTGACCCAATATCTTTGAGCTCGCCATGGATGAAGAGGTAAGAGAACTAAATACCTTTGCGATCGCTTTTGTGATTGAGTTGAGATAGAAAATATTGCCAGAATTGGCTTTCACCTTCTCAGTCGGGTTTCCGACTTGGTTACAAATGTGATCATGGCATTTCTTCAAGCCATAAAGGGTGGGGACATTGGGAGCGCCGAGTGCCTTCGCCCATGTGATCACTGCCCGTTTCTGAGCATCAGAAAAATGGAGACGAGGTGAACTGAACAATAAGTCCGTGATATACATCTAACCAATGGCGCCATCATTTAACCGCAATATCAATAATAAGTTAAACTTACCGGTAAAGATGGCCATGGATAGGTTGCACTAGCATGTAGTGAGGACGAAGCACTATCTGTGAAGAATTTAATGGTGGGCTTAACAAGGGAGATATGATCCATGTACCTGACAGAAGCCCAAGGGGATCTTCATCTTCTTGCACGTCATCAGTAGAGTTGAGCTCATAATCGTCTGTGTGAACACCAATCTCCTCGTCACTGAAATGAAGTCGCATTGGTCCCAAAGGGTCATCGGCATGTTCGCAGGCAGCAAGATATTCACTGTAAAGGTCCAGGTCATCAACGAAAGGTGTTCGAGACCAACCGTCACCCAAGAGCATGGATAAGGGTGCAACTTCATCATTCTCCTCTGCCTCGCGCTCCGGTTCCTCCAGCTCCACAGTGCGTGAAGGATCTTTCTCTCGCTGGTCCACAGAACAATAGAGTTGGTCAGATATTGGCTCATGACTGCCAAAAGATGGCGAAGACGGGCTGTATGCAAGAGGGAGGGAGTGGGTGGGCGGTGCATCCATCGACTGTGTTCCTGAGTCGAGAAGCAGGGGAAATGATGGTTGATCTTCATCAGCTGTCATTGAAGAGGGAGGTGGGTCAGACCGTGCAGTAGAGCTGTGCAGTCGTTGATTATGCGTTGCCATGCATGGTATGCACTCCATACCATGACATATACAATAAGGAATATAGAAGGAGATGATTAGGGAAGTATACTAGGATATATTTCTCACTGTCATAAGTTGGTTTCCTATTCTGATTCATTTATTTACTTGTATTTGTAGTTTTCTATCAGTTTCCAGTCTCTTTCTATTTTTCAGCCACTTGATTACATCAGTGAACCACTCAGATATGTTTGTAAGCATGTCATGTGACTGGTAATAATCTGATTTGTAAGGATTCTTCCATGACTCATCATGTTTGGTCATGATTTGTCATGCTTTGTAAGATTTTACTGTGCTTTGTAATATTTTACTCATGTACTTTAGTAAGCAGCTGATTCAGCACACCAAAAGGCTTGGTTTGTAAGCACATTCTTACCAATCCAGTGATGACTCATTGCTTAGTAAGGATGGTTTCCAAAATGTATATAAGGACTCCATTCTCACACAATAATTAAGTTTTCCCTTTTCCATTCTTCTCTCAAACCGTGTGAGAGTTAGTAAGAATTTGAACAGGTGTTTTCCCCTTTCTGTCTCCTAGTGTGAGATCCAGAAGAAAGTGAAGGCCTAGTGTTGCCTTAGAAAACCGTGGTATAATCTAGTCAGATTAGTTGTATACTATCTTACAGGGATCGCCTATACAACAGTCTATCGTATTCGTCTATTCGTTTTAGTTCAGCTTTCTCTCTTTTACAGGAAGAGAGACTCGTATTATCCAGCCAGCATCAGTAGAGGTCTAATATTACCTACTAGGTTCAGAGTAACCTGACAAAAATATATATACTTCCTTACTATCAGAAGAGACCAACAAAGAAGGTGATTCATCACTCTTTGACCACCCACGAACAGCACGTTATCAACCGAGAAGTAGAAAATCCGTTGACTGTGAACTTGAGGCAGCTGGCACCTGTAGTCTTATCGAATACAATTGTGATAGTCATTGTATTCTGAGCAACCTATAAGACCCTCAAGTAACAAGACAGCGTGATCTTCATATGCCTCTTGTGTGATGCGCTCGAGGAGTGGGGATGAATGTCACAAGGTCGCATGGATAGATGAATGCCTCGTTGAAGGGGACACATGAGACAACTGATCCGATTATTGCTCTTGTTGTAAGAATACTCTGTAGAAATTGTAGTAAGTAATGGTAGAAACATGAAGGAAAACAGATATTACCGCTAGGATTTAATGTAATCCAATGTTTTGCGCGAGGAAGGTAAATGCGGGAACCCATAATAGTAGTCTTGCAGAGTTGATTGAAGCTACAGGTTGTGATATATCACAGCA
Source organism: Suillus cothurnatus (assembly GCA_016758765.1). Taxonomy (NCBI): domain Eukaryota; kingdom Fungi; phylum Basidiomycota; class Agaricomycetes; order Boletales; family Suillaceae; genus Suillus; species Suillus cothurnatus. The sequence continues at coordinate 66,993 of JABBWL010000259.1, forward strand.
TGCGGCAATATTTGAGGGAGTGTCAGACAGCAAGACAATGAGGCAACTGCGAGGACTTTGACACAATTATCAGAATGAAAGTCACGTGAATAATTATAATATGCATTTGTTCTCTGAAGGCATCTCCAAAAGTTTCTGCCTGTTCCTGCCCTACAAACCACCATACAAAATGTCAGCAACGGTGTACATTGACGCCATCCCAAAAGATGATGGCATTGGACTGAAACCTCTTGCACTATCTGTTCTTTTCCATGGAAGTGTACCGCATGTATTTCAAACAGCAACTCGGATCGTAAGTGGCTACATTGCTATTATTGTTTTCTTGGAACTCAAAATAGCTTATAGCCGCTGGAAATCACTATTAACGTTCCCTCTGAATTTGCTGGCTATGTTGTGCCGATTCTCGATGCAGCTCCTTTGATGATATCTAGCCCACAACCAAGGCTGCGAACAGTGCGTCTACTAATTCCATTAATTGTACACCCTACTCACACATATTCTCTAGCCGTCCTTCTTCCCTCTTCCATCAGACTTCGATCCTTTCACTGCAAGGTGTTGGGTCACACTCTTATATAAGCTCGAATCTTGGCTAGTTCACATTGTTGTCAACACATGCACACCCGAATGGACATGGGGTCGTGACGCATTCTGGATGGCATTTCTTGCAGCTTATCCTGACTTCCCTCACGGCTCTTGGCCCCTTTGGAATTCAAGAATCAGTCTGGAAGGAGCGTTTATCGAGTCGTGGACACTCACTGAGGATCCAGAGGATTCACCTGCATTGATCACAGACCATGATACTATCAGAGCTGTTATATGGACCGAGTTTCAAAGACTAGCCGCTGAATGTTTTCCGTACTCACTTGTAGCTGAACTTTGATTTTCGAGAGCTACACATTTTTTGTCCTCGTATATAGTGTATATATATATCAGATACCTGTTCTTACTGTCAAGCTTGTTGATTGCAAAGAATGTAATTATGACATCCATAAGAATGATATAGACGAGCAAGTTCAAGCAGGCCATTGTTATTGAGCAGCTATAGTAGATTTTAACTCATGTGTAGTAAACCAATGCTCAACCTAAATAATATATGTGACAAACATCTAGGCAAACACCGCACAAATGTCTAGATCGCTGTGTGTGACCTATGCTCCTAGCGCGGTGTTCTGTAGTGGCTGCTTGGACCCAAGCTCGGATATATTCCAAACATCTGGCAGACGTTTGACTAAACGTCTCACGGACAACCGGTGGCAGACATACCACAATCAAACCAAGCTAACATATCACACGTGTCTGCCCGGTGTCGCCCCGAAGGTATCTCACAGGTCGTAATAATATTTGTATCAAATGTTCTTATTAGGTTATGGCCGTTTGGCGGTGTAGCACATCCCATACAATGATTATAATTACAGTCACACTCCGTACGCTATACCAGTTAATAACAATCATAATTTTTCGCTCTAACTTAAGTTACTTAACTGCTGTCATCTGAGGCATTGCCAAGCGGGCTTAGAAATGGCAGCTGTGACAAACTGTGACGAAAGCGTTACTTGACGACTTGAGGGGGTGACGACTCAGCCATGATGGATCATCAGTGAATTCATGAGTCCTCAATATTGTAACCTTGTGAACTATAGAAGAATATAATGCTGCGCCTGCTAAATATAACTATTTATACGCCAAAAAATTTGAGTTGTGGATGTATGACCATGTATGCTTGCAAATGTAGACTACATCGAAGAGTTCACGACAAAATCACGACTCCGCGCCATCGGGCCCAGCAAGGGATAGCAGGGTCTTTAAGTTAACTTTGTTGGGTATTCTCATTTTCGGTTATTAGTGCCTTGAGGTACAAGGCTATTGAAGACTTTATCATGGCAAGAGGCATTAGAACCAGTCATCAAATCTAGATAAGCATACAAATTTGCAGCGAGGTTAAGATATTGCACTATCAGTTTAATTACGTCCTGCTTGTTGAGTAGTCTCATTCTCCTTGAGTAGTCTCATTTTCCGTAACAAATGCTTTGAACTGCCAAGTTATTTAAGGCCATTTATACTGCAACACATCGAGCTGTTGGTACATAGCCATGGACGTAAAAAAATGTAGACTGACAATGAGGGAGTTCATACAAAATTCGTGACACGGCACAATCACAGCTGGTAAAGGATGGTTGGTGTTCGCATACTAGCCTCATCAAGTTGGCCTAACAGATATATGTTACAGTCATTATATGTCCATCTAATATACGTAAGGACGGAGCGGTTGATCCCGCGGAACTAATTCGCGTCCACCCCACGTGTGTGTTCCACCTGGGCACCACCTTCAATTCAATCGGTTGAGCGCCTCGAGCGCGCAGCTCCAACCAAGGTTGTTGCAAGGGTCGACCTGGCATGGCTAATTAACAACGGGTTTGCCAGAACCCATGGCAAGTAAGGTTCTTGAAAATAAAAAGTGATGTTGAAAGTGAAGGAGGTTCCCTCAGGCTGGACATCGCACCGTATGAGACAAGATGTGCATTGTTCCCAAGTAATCGAGCCATCAGGGTAGTCGTTTTACCGCTTACACAGTTGAGACCAAAGCGAATATCCTACATAATACTACTCAGTTTATTGAATGGGAAGATGAGGAAATTGATACCTTGCCTCCGGTCTACGTTTTCACCTTCACAACGAGACGGCCCTGCTCATCGCGGGAAATGAGCACAATACGTTCGTCTGTGCCAGCGTCGAGCTATGAAGAGTATGAGAAGTTTTTCCAAGCAAATAAACAAGGAGCACCTTATTCAAAAAGCTAAGACATATGAAAGATTGATGACCGGATTGCCGTTCCCGTCTACTTGGTGAAAGACGTAGTCTCGGAATAGCTTAATGACGTATCTATCGCCCGTTTCGGACCAGCGAGGTCTCGCGGGCAAACCTAAGGCCAAGGATGAGATAATCTGTTCAGATCGAGCAGTGGTAAACGCACACAGGTTGTTTATTAATAAAACTAAATTTGTGAAGAAGGCGAACCAGGCGCACGTTTTTGAGCTCACTCATGAGTTCAGCTTCAAGCCTGTTGACGGAACTAAGTCGTCGTATGAGCATTGGCACAAGAATAAATTTACATTCGCTTACCTATGCATATCGTCCAATTCGTGGAGTAATCAATTCGCTCCGATCATGACGATCACTTGTGTAATATTCTGAGAAACGATGAGATGTAGGCTGTAACGATAATGAGAAAGGCCAACCTTGTGTAGACCAGATGGCCAAACATTGTGAGGTCCTCTTGCTGGGCGATCGCAGTGTCCTGAAGGGGATCGTACATCAGGATGTCCGCAATACCGCACAGCCAATGCGAATTCTATGCACAGATATAAGATAAATCGGACACGAGGTGAGACAGCACACCTGTTCTTGCCAGTGACCATGATTTTAGTTGCGTCAACCATGGATACTGCGAGGCCCGCTTCGTGCACTACTTTGATGGCGCTGGCAATTTGAATCATATAAGACCATAAAGTCGCTTCAGGCAATGCTGCTGAGAGGGTTGAAGGACGGCCATGCTGAAATAGCGGTGGCTTCTGCTTGATGTACATTAGGATAGTATTCATACGTGACCACCAAAGCTAGTTTACATTTGTCAGTGCGAGCGAAGTAGAATAAGGTTCTGACGTACAATTGTCATTGAATGCACGAGTAGTGAATGCTTCACGGACACGAACAATGCTTGGATGCCCAACACGCGACCACGTTTCGATAGCTCCAAATGCAGCTTAGTGCATCAACCTGAAATCTGCACAAGTCAACGATGCAGAGTGAATATCCTGGGTATGACAAACTTTCGACGCGATGAAGAGCATATGATACACCATCGTTGGAACTGGTTGCGGGATAGACGGTAGAGTATCAACTAAAGAACTTGCGCCGCTCTGCAACAGAAGGTTCAAGAAGAGCTAGTGAATGATACCCCTGGAGTTCATCAGGTAGGTTATTTCCAGGTAATGGGACCAGTTCTGAGGCTTCTGAGCGTTTATGCGCCCACCTCTTGGCCTTCCACCGGGACAATCATCCCTGCAACGCGATACAGGAGTCTTCCTTAGGGAACGAATGATTCTGGGCTCTGCTGGTATGGAGAAAGGTTGACAATAATTGCAGTTTTGTACGTTTTGAGAATGAGGTGTGACATAGCAGGGATCTCCTGGGACGCAGGTTGGGATTGAGCATGCCATCAGCGATAGTGACGAGTGTAGGGAAAAGGCTGGTAAGACATCGACTTTTGAAGGGAATCTACGCGTTTATTAGAGAAATCTGAAGAATAACAATGAAACACATACCTGAACGCTCTAACGCATTCAAGGGGGGCGTCAGCCTGCGATCGGCTGCTAGAGGATATACCTACCTCTGCCACGCACCGTAGTACGCGGCGCCTGTGCTCATGCTTAGCGAGTTGTCTGGGGGTGTCTATCTTGCTTGTTAGCAGATAAAATGCCTTTAGGGCTCTATGAGCAAGCTCTCCCTAACCAAACTCGACTTCAGGTACGAACTACGAATGCAGATGGTACGTACAATTTGAGTTGTGAATGAATCGGTGGTGCTGAAAAGCCTGATGGTTGTCGGATAATCCCCCATCGCATGAAACTTATATGTGCTCAGATTGAACGTTTTGATCCTCGCCCCATTCGATTCTGGAGGGGTACCGTTTGTTTCAGAGTGTTTAGCAGCTTTTCATTGGCGAGCTGCTTTCTCTCTTGGCAATTCTGACGTATTGAAGGCGATGCAGGTAAAATCTCGAAACTTCCGTAACTTTTGTGAGAGCTTCTTGAATGTTTCTTCAAGAAAATTGACTGTCGATTCCAAGTGAAGCCTGAGCTTGGCAAGTGCATGCCACTGCACGAATCGATACAGCAGCAACTGCACAAGCGCATCATGGTCGGCGGGGAACAAACCTTCGAAGACAGGAATGGCACACTAACAATGAGGGCTGTGAGCGGGTCAAATGCAGACAACAGATAACAAAAAACCTGTAAAATATCTTCGAAATCACGCGCCGATAATCATTTCATTTCAGATGTATTATTTGAAAACTTGCGAATGACGCTGTTGCCGAAAGTCGGGACTAGTCGAAACCTAGAGCAAGATTGGAAATTAATTATGACGACTTGTTAGCAGTGCTCTTTACGAAATCCGCATACCTGCTGTCGAGGGTTGCAACAAGCTCACTACCCCGAGGGAGGGCGTAGAGAAGCCTAAGAAGGTGCGTAAATAGCGCCTTCCACATACCTAATTCACACTCGTGCATAAAGTCGACGACGAGCATCCGAAACGGATCGAGGCCGAGAGGTCCAAGCTTCGCGGCAAATTGATTCTGTAATTAGATGTATGAGCTGACGATGGCAAGAAAACAGTTTCGCTTACAATAATAGGCACCCACGAACCTTCTCCAAGGCTATACTCTACCTTTACACCATCTACAGTGTTTCCGCATCCATAGATAAAATTGCGAGCCTGGACAATCTTTGTCATAGTGTAGCTTCGAAGGTTGATTAAACGGCGTTTCATGTCCCCCGCGAGTCCAAGAGAACTAAACATGCTTTTCGGTGTGAGACAGCGGGGGCATGGACACAAGCCCATGTCCTTGATAGTAGCGATTAATACCCTGTAAAACGATGAGTAATTTGTCTTTCTTGAAAAAGAAAATTGCAGAAGAACGCACTTTTCAGGATAGTCAGCGGAATATGTAAAGATTCGCGGAAAGATTCTCCGTGCTACTCCGTCGGCACACTTCAGCACGATACCGTGGCGATATGCAGAAATAAAGTCTTCGTCCAGCATGATGCTCCAGCAGGAATGAAACAGCTCCCTGCGGCAGTGCGTATGAACGGACGCCATGCCGGTTTTCGATATACCAGAGAGGGTACTGATAATATCCTTGACACTGTCCGGAAGCTGATATTGTCAGCCGCAATGTACGAAAACGCCGTATTCAAGAAGACTTACTGAAGGCAAAAACCCCACCAGATGACATGCTCCCGATCCGGGTGATGAGCGCACGTATTTCGTCAAATTTCCGAAATACACATACAGTGGCCAGGCCTTCGCAGTGCCAAAGTTTGCTAAGTGCGTGGCATCAGAAAAGGGCATAAGACCCACGATAACGCGTTCCAATGAGCATCCAGGCACTTTTGGAAGCTTGTCCTGAGCTTCTAGCCATGCATCAGACGTGTAAAGCTCATCAAAGATTCGTTCTTGGTGGCCGTCCAAAGGATCTTTCCACAATCGTTGGAAAGGCAAGAGATGGAATGCCCTTGCTTGGACGTCTGCAAATGCCGCATGTATGACTTCGACAAAAGGGCGATAATGAAATCCATCAATAGTATACGGCTGAGAGCTGCCCTCCTTTGACTTTGTCGGAATGTCAATGGTGACGCTAGTCTCAATCCAGTCGTCTGGAAAAGTGACCCTCCTGCCCTTGTCATCCTTGTCTAGCTCTCGCAGGCTCTGCCTCACCGAGAAGTTCTGAAGATGTTCACGGTCAAAATCATCTGCCAAGATGACATCTTTGACGAGGTGCGAGACTTTACTTTCAGATAGCAAATGGCCGCCAGAATTCATCCAGGACATTAGACGATAGATCGTCATGTTAGGAAAGGGAAAGGGCGGCGCAGAGACGTTCGGTGCAAGATCAGCTCCTTGGATAGCCGTTGGAGCAGTTTTTGCGAGTAGCGAAGATGGAACGAACCGATCAGGCTCAAAAGAAGGCCGACGAGGGTATAGTCAGCAGAGTCCAAAGGAGCTGAAGGATGTCTGCAGGGTGTCTCTTAGCGTTAAAAGAACACATTTAATTCTTGATCGCGCAGGTAGTGAAGCCACTTCAGTTGATGAGATAGTAGTATTATCAGAATGATTCAAATCATCGTGCGAAGGCTCAATGTGATCGAGAGATCTCGGAATTTGTCGCCTTGGAAGTGTGGGTTCCTCTAAAGAATCAAGTAATTTGTTAACACATCAAAACTTGAGACGAGACACGAACCTGAACTAGAAAAATCCCATATGGTTCCCAAATTGCTACCCATCTCAACATCAAGTTCATTTCGTTCCTTCACCTTGAGGTGGTGTTGTGATTCTGGGAGACTAGTGGTATTACATGACTCGCGAACCATAGACATTGGCCTGAGAAGTCTACAAGGCGCAATTGGTTTGAGACTCGGACGCTCTCTCACATATCGGACGGCTGAGATTGTCTGACATTTGCACTAATTGAATATTATTTTCAAAGTGAACTTAAAGCTACGCACTGTGGCTTCACCAAGCCTTGGAACCAAATTCGAAAGGACTGCTTCTTTTGCGCGGTCATGTCTCCTCTGGCTTGCGAGAGTGCTAGCTCTCTTGTAGAACCGACAGGATGCGTGATGCCTGGTGAGTCCGCAACTGTCTGTGGTCCTTTCCCAAGAGCATCCCTGAGCGTCGCAGACTACCATCAGAAGATAAAAGATAAACCTGGTCCAAAGAATTTCAGAACAGCGCATCGCACTGTCTAAGTAATAGACCGCAGTGCTAGTGATCAGCGAGTTGTAATACAATTGAAACTAGACATGCCAAGTTTTTACTTATATAATCGAGCACATGACTCTTATCGTGAGCAGCGGACAGGAGAGCAATGCGTCGCAGATGTAGTAATCATTGTTGACTCAGTTTCCTTGACCCCACGCAACGGTGTTTGATCTCGGTGTGTCTTGGTAGCCATTCTAAATGGTGCCTAGAGCGTCGTAGTGGACGTCTCGCTCCGATAACCTCTCTCTCATCTTTACTGTATCCCTGACTTAGAGTCCATCAGCCATGCCTTCAGCGCACGCACCGACTCGGAGCAGAGCTCAAAGTAGAGCGACCCTTTAATGACTGACGTCTGGTGTATGAGCCATGCATCGAGCACTCCTGTAAGTCGGTGATCCTCTTGTCTGTAGAAAAAGGATCAGTGCATCATTACAGTCGGTCTCTTAAAGCTCACCAGGTGGACCCTGAAGGGGGTTTTCTCATCCTGTATGAGTTCGATAAGCATACCGATGCTCTTAGAAAATAAGAAATGATTGGTGAAAAATTGAGTATGAGCAAGCTAAAGGGCTATGCACGATAAATGTTGAGCAGGAGCATAGGCAAAACAAACTTGTGACGTACCATCTAGCAAGCATGTAATTGAACGAGGTGCCTACTCTGTCAAAACCACCCATCTCCTTCAATAATCAGCTGGGGCACCCCCACAGCGCGGCAAATGACAGATTTGTGTGACCGTACGTATTGTTCTTCACCACGCCTGAAATACCTGAAAGTCATCAAAGTCAGATACAGCAATTAGTCGAGAGTGACCCATACTACCAGATCTTTGCGCGCTAGCGCATCTGACAACCGCTGTTCGCTTGGCGGCTGTCTAATGACTCCCTCCCAGCCTACACTCCGCATCTGCTCAAGCCATGATTTGAATCGCCCCTCAGTCCCTTTCAGGTCTTCGCTAGGGTTGAGCACGAAGAACATCTTATGTGGATCCACAGATGTCCAATCAACAACACCCCTTGATCGGTTCTTAGCAGATGCAAGTCAAGCCCGATCAAGCAAGAACGAAATGCTCGGGATGCTCTGCCCTCAAGACCAGAATCGATTTCCAAGGAACGCCCTCTACATTGTGGTCCAGGACGGGGAACGCGTGGGAGTCGTTTACTGGAGTTTTGTTCTTGAAGGTGGCATGCTCCTCTAATGCACAGTGAAGATCCACTGTTACGTCTTAGACCTGCGATAGCGACTGGAACGCCATGAAATGTGTACAGGTCGAGGGTGAGGGATGGTAAATCTTCAAGCTCTTCATCACGATATTTCGGACTTAGGGATGAGAAACAATCGAGGAGCACATCAGACAAACGAGGGTATTGTTTCTGTTTCTTGTCTGGGGGAGGAAGAATGCGCTTGAACACCTTCTCAAAACAGGTACGGAGGTCAGTGATGAACTGGGCCGATATAGGTAGGCCGGGACTGAGAATGATCTACGGACGTTCAGTCAAAGAGTATTTGCTAAAAGAGAATACTCACTTTAAATGCACTCAACCAGCAAAATTCGATGTTCCCTAGCAGCTCTGGCATCCTTCTATCCAAGGCATTACGCTCTGCCCACCAAGTGGCGCTTGCTTGTGGATCATCATCCGTACGTTGACCTGCATTGTGTGTCCATTGGTTGCCTAAGCAGATTATCTCAGCGAGGGGGCATTGAATGCTAGCCGTGGCTATCACCTACCCTCAAAAGGACACCAACATTCCCTTAGCTCCCAAGTATAGCAGAAGCCTCTTCGTAGAGGCCCCTGGTGTCCTGGACTTCTTCATTCAAGCGATTCCAATCTCCATTCAGCCGCCTCATATCAGCTGCATCCACACCTGGCAGATCTTGCAGCAACTCCGCAGCCTTGGCCAAGCTGTCCCTACCTGCATCTAGCTCCTCTGGTACAACTGGATCCCGCCTTGCGCATCAGTGCACGAGTACCATGGTCGGGGGCATTGACGGACTCGGCGAAATCTGTGTTTGCTGAGCAAAGTATTCAGCTTCACGCAAGAACCGCGGGTGAAGTAGATGTGAGTGAGCGTCAGCAGGGTTGAAAAGTAGTCCTTCAACCATTCACCACTCCATGCCATCCATAAGACGTTTCTGACCTAATGATCTCAGGTGATGATTGGACCGAGTATCGCTGGCGGTTGACGACTCTAGAGAAGTAGCTTCAAATAGATTTCAATCATCGGTTGCTTTAGTGGCTTTGGAGAAAGGCTGGCTTGATCGAGAAAGCGTGTCCATCGCACGATTCCACAGTCGCAACGATTGCAACGTGCACTCTGAAGCACCGACTACATCGTTCTGGGAGAATCGATTCAAATAACCACATGTGACAGATAACCGAACGACAGACTTTGGGGTATTGAGTGGCTGCGGAGACTCTGCAAGCCATTGATGCACGCTCGAGCCATTCAACATGCAGCCTTATCATCAGTAGACCTTCGTCTTCGGTAGAGAAGCTTCCGACAAACCCATGGCCTCACAGTAGAAAGAAGCACTAGAGAGCAAAATGTTGAGTAGAAGACCCTTAGCGTGAAGTAATCTCACCTTCCAAGAATGTTATTTCCAAAATCTCCGCGTATCTTAGCAAATAACTTGGGTCGTTCCACCTCGCGGACCATACCGGTGGCACTGCTCACTTAGGTAAGCTCCCTGGACCGTCAATTTCCTCGTGCTCAGTCCCACTTCGTCGGAAATATCACTCGATTTCAGTACAGCTGAACTCCGTTCAAAGATGGAATCAGCCCGTTTCGTTTTTCCCAATTTAATATACTCTGACGCGAGAACAACACATAAAACGATGTAAACTGTTCAGAAACATGAAAATAGCAATTTCCAGAAAACATAATACACTTACAATTAGCGGATACAACGAGTTAACGCTCGCAGATGCGCTTAAGAGCTTCAAGAAGCTTGATCTTCAGTAAGACCAGACCCAGAAGTCCAAGTAAATGAACGTTCATTTCTGCTTGATCAGTCAACAGCGCTCGGTAAAGGATCCTGACAAAGTTGACCGACGATTGTCTCAAGGCCGAACACAATCACCGCCTTCTGAACACCAATTGTAGTACCAGCTTGTTTCGGAGGCGTGTTTTGAATGATATTCGACACATTCTCGAAAGCTGCTGGTGGAACTTTGTCAGGAAATACAGCTGGAAAGCGATTCCGAAACAAACCTTTACGTGGTGTAACAGGATTCTGCGCTCTGGCCTTCTTTGTCGTATGTACGCTCGCAGCCCTAGTCAGCTTCTTCGCAGGGACAGCGTCCCTAGGCGACTTCTTCGCATGAGCAGGCGATCGCTTCCTTTTTGGATTTGTTTCAGTCGAAGAATTAGGAATCACCCCACGCAGGATGTTGCACGCCTCTTCCACATGATATGACACAGTCGAAGTCATCGGTGATCCTGCGCTACGATACACGGAGAGGCTCAACCAAAGAGGAACCATCACAGTGTAACTGTAAGTGGAATGCTATAAAGGCAGAGGGAGTCATGCCCAAGGTCCCGGAATGAAGAAAATTCACCCAGGTACTCCGCATCCCAGCAAGTCTCTCCATCGTTGGCATTCCCATCGTTCCATAAGAGTTCCATACACTTCAAGAGGACTCTAGCCTTGCGCAATGGAAGAACGATAGCCTTGTACACTGATAGAGCATCTCGCAACAGTCCTTCTGGGGGCAAGGCTCGAGAATTGAAAGCTGACACTTGAGCAGTATGCCTAGCACCTTGTCAATAATAACACCCGGCTTCAGTGCAGTATGGAGGCTGACTTCACTTGTAGGGAGAAAAGTTCACATGTCGCTGTGTACGTTAGTCTGTCAAATATGCTACCAAGCTGCTTTGCGCTTGCATTTGCGCTGAAAATATTCATTGATGTTGCTGACCTAGCCAGGTGTTCCAGACCGGATGAACTGTACTGGAAAGGCTTTATGCTCTCCACAAACGCGCCACACGCAAGCTGGCAGCACCCAGAATATTAGCGTTCCATACTGGGCAGGTAAGTAATGCAAAATGATTACCTTCTGGTCCCTCATTTTAGAATAGTACACCACAAGAAGTTCCCATGATTTGAATGACATCGACACATTTTCGAAAGCTATTCAGGGAACTTTGTCAGGTAGTATGACACGGTTGAAGTCATTGGTGACCCTGCGCTACGATACGCGAAGAGGCTCAACTAAAGATGAACTATTACAGTTAATACCGCCAAAGTTCGAGAATAGCAGTGTCCTTGTCCTTGGGCAAAGTGAGATTGTTGGCTAAGCCATCGACCTCGGCTAACGAACAAGATGAAGATGCTGGAACCATTAGGTCAGTTATGCGATCGAGGGTCCACAATTAAATTCAGTGCACGCAATGCACTGGCATCCAAGCGCATAAATCGTGCTAGATCGTGTGTCCGTAACTTGTATGCCCCTGTGATTGGAGGGGTCAGAAAGGAGGGAAAGATAGCTGATCAAGGCGGAAAGTGCAGACGGGGCTGAAGGAAGGGAGAGCTCAGCTAAATAATATTGTGAGTGTTGTTTATGCAGTTTAGAGATGAAACCCCACTGAATCGGAGCAGCAGATTCTGAATCTTTTTCTGGGTCGATCGTTATTTTTTTTGATATTGTCATCAACATGTTTCGCAGTGAACTCGCCTAAGAGCCTGAAATTAGATGGACTTAAGAACCGCATAGATGTTGACTTACTTGATTTACGTTCGGTCACAACAGCGCCGCACCTCTCGAACACGGCTTTTAGCTTGCTCAAGTCGAGGTCGCGGTCCGTTGTCCCAGATACTGTTCCAGTGGGAATAATAGCTTCTTTGACCGAAAGCTATATGACAAGAGACTACTCCAGTGTGAGGAGATAACAATAACGGTCTGGAACTAAATAAACCGACCTCGAGATTCGAGAAAAGATCGTTGTCAATGGAATCAGAAACTCCGAACTCCCTCACACTGGTGTCTGCAAAGACATTTCTCTGCGAGAGGAAGCCACTGGATCCACAACGTCACGGTTGAGTACCGATGAAACCGCAGGCGTCACCTTCCTCCATGACAAAACATATGTGATTACGTGATTCGCTCACGTGCGTGAACGGTGACTGTGCCTCGGCCGGTGGGCCCCAAACAAACCTTTCAAGTTAGTGCTGACATATTATATCAAGATAATGTTATCGACGACCAAACCTTGCACTACACTTTGTATTTACACATTAGCCGTTATTCAAACCTTTCCACATATGTTATTTCTTCATTTCCCCAGTGAATGCAAACTCTATAAGCGGCTCGACATCCAAACCAATAGCACGTGACTGGAGCAAGGTATATGTCGGAAACGCTGAACCCCAGTACTACGCTTTGTAAGGGAGCTCAAATGTTCGCATGATGCACATGACCATGCGATCTCTCCTAACTATCACCCATGTTCTTCCACCACATGGTCACCGTCTGCGTACTCTTTTGGTATTCAAAACGCTACACCTTCAAGTTATGATTTGGAGCGCACTAGTTAGTACTGACGTTGCGCAATCGAAGATAATCAGAATCGACAAATAGTAACTAGTAAGATCTCGAACGTTGGCAGTCGTCGCTTATACTAGTGCCACAGTGAGCAAAATATCTCGATACGTATCATGATGAATACAGGCAAATCAAAGTTAAAGTCGAAGTAAGCAGTCGTTAGTACTGAGCCAGCCTGGTCTTAATATTTGTCTTGTACTGCTCCCATCGATCCCGTAATTCGGGGCATGTCTTGATCGTCTCTTCAATGTAAGTCATCAATGTTGTGTACAGGTCTCTATAAGCAGCGCCCGAAAACTCGACATCCAATGTCAAGTCAGGGGATATTCCATGCCTGACCCTATCCAGGGCATAACGAACTGCAACGGCGGAAAGGCAAGCGAGGCTATCAAGATCTTCGAGCTCCTGGATAAGCTTAAGTTCGCGAATGGTGTCTAACATGACGTGAAGGACAACTGTATTTTCGAGAAAGTGCTGCTTGTCGTCTGTACCTGACCCCATAAGAAATTTTGGGGGGAAGATGGAATCGTCAATGAGGTCTGCAATCATGGTCTCCTGGTGTTCGAGTTCGGAATCTGTCGACCATATCGAAAGACGTAGATCGAATCCGTCGAGGACTAACTCGAAAGCGCGCTTCTTGCACATCTTCATGATGTTTTTGCACGGTTCGGATAAGATCATATACAACGTCCCAGAGTTTTGTGACGCCCATTCAATTCCATCCCCTGTCGACTCATAAACGTGATATTAATCCAGAAAAAATCGATACTTACCTGTACCCAGTACCTTTTTGGCTGCCGCCTCTAACTTCTTTTCAGCTAACGCTACTCTGTCTGCCTCCTCAGTCAAGGCAGCTTTATTAAGTGCATGTTTTGTTATTTCTTTTTTTGCAGACCTGACGATGCGTCGGTGTTTGCTATTTTTATCGTCGAACTGAAGATGCGTACTCCTGGTCATACGCTGGCATTGTTTTAGCGAATGAGCGTTTGAAAATCCGAGTACTCACCTTCCGCTTCCTTCCCCTCCGGTCGTTCAGCCCCCGATAGAAACGAAAGGTCGAATCGTCCTCAGGGTTTTCCGTACTCGCGACGAGGTCTCGAAGAGACTCATCTTCGACGCCTGGTGCGTTCTCGATGTGCTGACGAAGATACTCATCTTCCACATCTTGTGGTAGTAGCGCATCACCATCCTGAGAAAGGACAGGATGTGCAAAGCCGGGAATAAATTCAGCAAGGTATGGTTGCGGTGGGGCAAAGTGAATATGAGCCTGAGATGGAACAATCGGCGTAGGCCCCATGTTCGTGGTGTTGTCGCGTATAACATCGGAGGGGGGGTATGAAACATCGAAGGCGAATCCGCCATGGCTTGGAGGGAGGGGCGACAGTGGTGGCATAGCGTGACCGTGACTATGCATCTGAACTCCTACAGACGAGGAGCTGTAATTGGGCGACTCGGACAGTGGTGGCATAGCGTAACTGTGACCGGGCATCTGAACGGCTAGTACAGACGAGGAGTTGTAACCGAAATCTCTCTGGAACTGGTCACGGTTGGCGGGCAGCGGCAGTTGGCCGTGGCCCAAGAGCTGCGGCGGGATCTGAACCTGAGGGTGACTAGGAATTTGCCACGGGGGTGGCATCGGCATCACTTGCATGCCCAGGTATGGGTTGGTGGTGGCATCATATTGGTCTTGAAAATACGATGCGTCGTCGCGGGGGATCAAGATATTGGCGGGAGGAATATGACGACTCTGATGCGTGGTCGATCCAGAGGCATGCGGCTGTCCACCATGTCGGCGACTGTGCAAAGTTCGAGGTTGTGACAATAGCAAAGGGTTAATGCCTGTATTTTTCGAGTTGTCATCATGATCGTCACGATCGAGAGGAATCTCACCAACTAGCGGCGGGGGTTGGGCATCATCAGTAAATGTCTGCATGAGCAAGTAGTCAGAAGATTAGTCAAGTTACAAGGATGCGAGAAAATTGAGCACGTCGTGGCACTTGAAGTCAGATTGTGACTACCTGCGATGCGATGCGACTGCGATAGGAAAGTCATCCGAGCAATCCGAGTCGTTTTACGACATGAGTGAGCTGAGTAGTAATGAAACACGCTTAGAATCCGATAGGGTGATTGTGAACAGAATGAATTATTCAATCTTTCTGCAAAGGATGGTCCAAAGCGTATTCTGGAAGTATACCGCCAATTGAATTATTCACCAAATAAGGCAGTCCGAGGTAATGCTACCGCTCAATCATTCCCCATATAAGGCAGTCAGCTATGCTTCTAATAGGAACAACACTAATCGTAGAACAAAGTTTATCGGATAGCCTCATGAACTACAGACACGTTCCAATTTTAAAGCCGTATTGAGAACAGTGTATTAGGAGGTCATCGATAGCAAAAATATTCATCTCCATGCGAAATCTTGATTGCCAAGGGTTAAGGGAGGAGGAGGAGTATGTACGTACTGACTCGTCGGAGCTGAGCGCTAAGGTTGTGCTGGGTTTGAAATCTTCTCGCATCATGTGACCGAATTCCGAGATGACTACCTTCAGACAAGCATACTCAGGTTACATGATGCTCTACATCCATGACGGGAATTCATCTGTTAAGGCTTGCCGAAAAACAGGTGGTTCACTTCTAAATTTTGCGCCTTTTGAGATCGAAAATATAACATCGTCCATAGACAAAAAAAACATATTGGTCTGCATGAAAAGGTACGTAAATAATAAGAGACACAAACTTACTGCTACTACAAAGAAAACACAGGCACTAATGGATACTGGTGATGAGTACATGATGTAAGTGCGATGAATGGGCAGAGATAGTACGTCATTACAACGATGACATTACTCTGCAAGACTAAACACTGACTATGCTAGTAGTCCGCATCACTGGTCGCAATCGGGCCGCTTCCGAATGTGTTACTCAAATACATCAGCGGACGACCTAAACAGATGCCATCCGAGTTGGCGTGATACGATCTTTTAAAAGATCTAGCCGAGCATCAGTCTCCCGAAGAGATGTCTTGTTCCGTTGGCGGGCTGCAGCGAGAAAATCAACATCTCCCGCAGTACGAGATAGCGACTGCTTGGTAATAAGTGCTTTCAACAACCCTTGAGTTTCTTGCTCTGATTTACGGAACTCCAAGTCTTCTTCGGCATACAAAGACATCAGGAGAGTGCGCAACCTGTTTGTTTCTTCGAGTTCCCAGTACGTCGTAAAGAGGCGCATACGTTGGCGTTCACGAACTGCTTCTTTGTAGTGAACAATAAAGCGGCAAGATGCAGGGCTAAGCCCATCCATATGCCTTAAAAATATCTCATCGGTCTGGAATTTGATGCATATAATGAGACTTATGTACATTTGAAAGACAGAGGGTCCTACATTGTTGTCCGAAGCTTGCGATTGATTGTTACTGTCACTGGCAGGTCTGCCAACCAGGTTGTCAAAAGTATGCGCGTCTTGAAAACAGGGAGGCGAACGGTATGGATGGAAAGAATGACGGTGATTTTCGCTATGATTCGGACGTTTCGCACGACTCGATTCAGACCCTGGAGAGGTACCAGCGATATGATAATATGCGCTGTCTGAGCAATTAGAATCAGGGGTAAAAGGAAAGCCATCCTCAGGATCCGTCTCCGAGACCATGCTCGTCGCTGTCACTCATGTATAAGTAGATTTTCATCTTGTTATGAATAATATACCTCTGGATGACAAGGGAGAGCTTGGAGGACTTGAACCACAGCTGGCAGTGTTACTGACGTAATAAGGGTGTTGAGGACGTGTTGGTAGTGGTGTGGTGCACGAAGTTTCGTATGAAGCAGGAGGACATAGTACGTTCATTTTTTCAGCACTGAAGGTAGGTGTTGGGCTCTACTAGTAGGGTGTGTGTCAGTAAGCGATAAATAATCATTCGGACTTTCAAAGACCTCGAGCTGGAGATTCTTAGTTCCCTTTTCCTCGCTTTTCTGGGAACTTCCAGGACTTCGATCAGGAACTTGCCTGAATATGCAATATGAGCGATTGCCATTTTTGGTTTCTGCGGAGATTGAAAACTTACTTGGGCAGTGGCCCGTGTGATTGGTAGTAACATGCGGAAGCAGCCCTGATATTAGTATGATATGGGTACCCTCAGGCAATCCTGGCAGGCTTGTATTGATGAGACCGACTCGGATCACCCGGCGGGACCATCCTGTATCTGACGTGTAAAGTCGTTGATCTAAGCATCATGCCAACATCTAGAAGTACTCACATGTGACATGTCCGGGTCGTGCCCCAACTTGAACGCACAGCCGCACTAGGCTATCGTTCGATGCGAATAGTGTGAGCTGGAGAGGAATGCAAAACCGGTCGCTCCGAGTCACTCGAATCTGCGTGATTGAAGAACAGCACAAACTTGAACAGGGGTTTGGTGTAGTATGGTCAATGCATATGGCAGCTCAGTATTACGCCTACCATCATGGAGTGTATTCATAGTATACAGTATTATTACCATGACCATTTTGCGAATACCATTTTTGGTATTTGCGGGGATCAAAATCAGAGGCGTTGACGGTCAAATTTAATTGTCAGTAAGAATGTTATTGACTTGAAAAGTATTCCAACAAACAAACTATCGCTACTGGACATGCCGTGACTCACTAGTAAAACAACCATAAAAACTCACCGGAGCCAGCTTTGAATTTTGGATTCAATACCACCCTTCCTGACGCAGCTATGTCTTACCATGCCTCTTATGTAACTACTCAGCCTTTTTGGATCAAAGACATGATGACGCATGTCCAAGCTGATCGCGTGTCCGAATTTTCTACATCTGGCAGCGGTGACGATGTGTCAGTTTACTGGGAACCAGTATCATCTTTCACAGACCCTTTCAAAACCTACTCACCAACAGATACCATCCTCCCTCCTCCTTCGTCCTTGGAAAACCTTCCAACCCTTCCACTATCGCCCACTGGCAGTCCCGGCGCTCAACTCCTTGAGCGGCTTCTTGATACTGAGGCGTCGCATGAATTTGAATCCTCTGTATCGACCACTATTCCTTCCAACGAGGAGAAGAGGTCTCACACGTATTGCACCTGTCATCGAGGCGCTCTACGCAAGCAGTCGAAAACTCTCAAGCAGATAACCCACGATAACATAGTGGGCGTTCGCATTGGCCAAGCTGAGGAAGGGAAGGAAAACAAAAGTATGGTCAGTGTGTGCAGCGTTGTTCATTTTTGTTGTACTAAACGAAAGGTCAGCAAGCCGAAGCCGGTTGTGTATGTGGTGTCATACGAGCTCGAACTTGTCGTACTACCAGTGCTGGTCAGCCCTGCAAGAGGAAGATTAAAGATGCTGACGCCGAAGATGATACCGACAGGGAATATCTTGATAAACCTGCTCCAAAGCGCATTCGCCGGGAGAGAACGGGTACTGAATGGCAGACGGTCGTCAACATAATGAAGTGGGGTGAACAACGAGGCGAGCAGAGTCAAATGGAGGGCACGAAGGCCAACATATGAGAGCTGACCTGTGATAAGGTGATGGTATGGGTGAGGAAGAGTTCTTCTATAGACGTTTGGATGGCGAGGAAGTGGCTGAACAGTATCGTTGTTCTTGTAGTACGCTAATTTGAGATCATGTTGGGTAGTTACTTGTCGATGGACGGGATATGGTAAGAATCAATGGGAGGGGGTGAGAATATGGTGACTGAGAAATAATACAACCATGGAGGCTGAAAACAGTATAAAAGCGGCGAGGAAACGCAAGAATAGGAACAGACAGGATAGCAGGTATCGAGTCAGGTATAATGGGGAAGTCGGTACGCCAGCGAAGAGCACCAGTGTGGAAATGGCCAGGGAATAACAATACGTCGAGAAGCAAATGCTATTGGAAGCGGCGTCAGGAAGGTTAGGTAGAGGTTCATCTAATCGCGATGAGCAAAAATGATGATCCGGCCGAGTCATGTCATAGTAGCCAACGGATGATGCTAGTGATGAGGACCATCTATCGAACGACCGGTTTACGTACTTGCAAACACTTCGACGCAGTGTTTGGAATGATGTACTATACATATACCAAGTTGTAGTGCTATCGAGTCGTCCTGATTCTAGTGTCGAATTTTAATCTTGTTGTTGGTATGCTGTGCCGTCACTTGTACAGACCTGAGCACACCTTGTACGATGTCTGTACCGTAGTATATACACTCACCTACTAACAAGACAAAGCTGCAAGATTTACATTGTTGTGCAAGTTCAGCTTCGATTTGGAGTTTTCTGCCAGCGAGACTTGGAAGCTGCAGGACTTGGATGAGACTTCCGAGTCAGACAACAACACAGTACTCACTGGGGAAATGACCTCGGTCAATACGACCAACGTCGAGTACGCTAACACCTAGCCTGAGCAATAAATCTAGATGAATTGTTACGTGCGATACACTCAAGCCGAGGTCTTAGACACTTGCTTAGTAAGCTTTGACCGATTTTTTCATCCCTATACTATATTATACAGCCGCTTTGCATCTTAGGTCTTGAATCAAACACTTAAACTCCATCATTTATGGTCGTGCCATGACACGGTCCTTTATTTCAGACTTGGCTTGGGCACTAGACGTACCACTGGACGTACTTGATAGGCTGGATATTTGTTAAAGATCATCGGAGAGGTAACGTCTGCAATCTACTTATCAAATTCCTTGCTTACCAGTACTAGTGAAATCGCGTGCATTGAGGGCGTCCTTGAATTGTCTGTCAAGAACAGGTACTTCTGGACAATTATTCTTTATCCTTCACCCACATTTCTACGCTTGTGCAGCATCGACAACACGGTGGAGCGAGTTTACTGTGGCCGGAGGTACACTGCAACCAGAGGTGAAGTATTGGCCTACGAAAGTGAGTGAACCGGACTGTATATCCTCATGTTCGGCTAATAGACAAGTTATAGACAAGTGGCTACGAGGCATGTGTGTAAGCAGTCATGGCGTGTTCAGTGCTCCAACCGTATCATTTACGACTGCTTGACAATTGGTGAATCAGCCGCACCAGACCATTCAATCATACTAAAACACGTCGTATACTAGTATTAGATGCATCGCTGTGATGAACCAGAATGCAACCAGAAGTTTGATATGATGTTCCGCGCGCGCTTTCGTCGGCCATGGCATCCGCAACACTACTACGACTCGAAAACGGCTCGAAAATCTCAGGTTTTAATCGATAGTACTACTATGTCAAGGCTCGTATGCTACGCAGTATCTGCATGTTCTTGTTAATAACTGGAACAGGCTGTTTTGGCTAGCGTTGCGCATGCGCCGCGGCATCTTTAACCTTCCAGAGTCTCAATCGGCCCTTGCGTGACTCACGTCAACGCCTGTGATACGAGATAGCCTCTTGGAGAGCACTCGCTGTGGCCGACTCACATGAACCCATCGATTCTCTGATTGTTTTTTCACAGCAATTTAGTGCGCACACCAATGATGTGCAAGGTCAGTGTTACGGCACTGCTCATCTCCCTTGTGTTGCTGAAGATTCTGTGGGTCATAGTGGACTGATTAATTCCTTGACTTAATGCCAAGCTTTTCTACTATAGATATTCCTGTTCAGGTAACTGCCTACATGTCCGTTGTGAACCGGTCCAAATCCTAAAAAGGTACCTCATATATTGTGTTATTTAGTGCTGTCCTAAATAGGCTGATACTTTTCGTGCTAGTGAGAATGCCGAGCAGCATATAAGATGAGCTGGATAGCTCTATTCATCACTTCCCATCTTTCCCATCTTCGAGAAACGCCCTCCATCATTTTCTCTCTATGGCGCACGTCGAGCACCAAGATGACGAAGGCGGTATGGCACTATCAGAGGACCAGCCAGACGAGCCCAGCCAAGAGTCCACAGCAGCCGCTGCATCTCTGCAGGCTCGACAGAGACGCAAAATAGCGCAACTGGAGGAGAAGCTGGAGGTTCTCGAGGCGGGGCGTGCAACAAAAGAAAGGTATAATCACTATTTCATGTACGAAGTTGGCTTTACTGACCATCGGTCAGGCAGTCGAACTACTATATGGCTCAAGGAAGGGCGATTAGGCGCGTTATTAGCTTGTTCGACAATGTCGAGGACCTCGTCACCGAAAATGACCGAAGATACGACTTGAATGATGACGAAGAAAACTACTGTTGAGTGAGTCTTTCACCCTTCAGGCTAATTTGCGAGTGCTCACCATGCGCTGGTTTATGTAGCCAAGATCGACTGCAGGTGGGATACGTCGCCCTCACACATACCTTGCCGTGGTTCCATAAAAAAGGCACGGATATGGATTATGACGAGTTTGTGCACATGATGAAAATGGTTGGGGTTTTAGATGTTAATGATGACTCTTATCATGTTCATAACCTTTCCTTAGCTTCGGCAGGGGGCTGATAGTGCTCGGGGTGACGATACCTCGAAACTCAAAACACTCGTTTCCGAATGGATAAATCACGAATTCAAGCCAGACCAACCAATCGACCCTGACGACAAACACTCGCGTGGATTCAACAATGATGTATGCGGTGGGCTGCTATGCCCGGCTGAAATTGACTGGAACAACCCAGTGTAAGTCTTGTGTTTGATTATTGCGGAAAAACACTCATTGCTCAATAGCGTAAAGGCAGGTATTAGAAATCGCTCAGAAGGCTACATTGTGACAGATATGTCTTTTCCGACCTTTCTTTACGACAAGTACACCGCCAATCCGGATGATCTGGAGGAGGGGCTTTTCAAAGGCAAAATCCTTCTTCAGGTTTGTCGCCCTCGAGCAGTCCGATGACGATCTCACAAATTTTTTCAGGGTTACAAAGCAGTATTTACGTCACCTTCCTCAGCTAAGGATATCGATGGCGATGGTGATGGGGCGGATGTTATCCGAAACAACAGATCCGCTAAGAGATCCTCCGCTGGTGTCAAAGTCAAGAAGCATGTGGCGCAGATTATCAAAATGAGAAAGGTCACTCCTCGCTCCATTGCCTATATTGCGTGCCAGGTAAGTTGTTTAGCGAGGTTGATGATAGAAATGACAACCAGAATGGCAGGTTCGATTCGCACTCTCTTCTGTCACCTCGTGGCGGTCCGTTGATGGGGACTTCGACTATATTCAGTTTTGGCGGACCATCGTCGACTTCTTTGAAAAGCCCCCTGGTCGAGAAGCACAGCGCAGGGTCGACAAACTACTTGAATGGTGGACTAGGTGCGTCATGTAACGCTCCCGTTGTCCCAGTTAACCTCACCCGACTTGTCATTCAGGAAGGTGTTTGGAAGCAGGTATCGCGATGAGCTTAGCAGCACGGCAAAGGCCAACATGTCAGTCAACGCTCTCGCAAGGCAGAGGGCACAGCGCGATGATGCCGCTTTTGATTCACCTTAAGCTCTGGCTCTTTGCTCCCTCACAATTGTAGTATGCTACTATTTTGCTATTAATATCATAATAATTGCTTTTTGTGTCACACCTCGAAAACTATGAGTAATCTGCAAGGCACAGTCTAAGTACCAATTCATGGATCTGGTCTCATTGTGTTCGATGGTTTGAATCCAGAACATTGCAGGACGACCATGAGGATCTCTATAATTCTTAGTCTTCACGACTAATATCACAATTCAAGCACCAGTTCGCGGATCGGCCTCATTATGTTCGATGGTCGGAATCCAGAACATACAGCGCAACTACGAGGATATCTATATTTCACAGTTTTCATGCTAATATTACAATTCAAGCACCGGTTTGCGGATTTGCTTACGTATGTCCGGTTAGCTGGCTCCAAGACATACGGTGCGACTGTGAGGACCTTATATTTATTGTCTTCACGCTAATATCATAATTGAAGCACCAGTTTGCGGATCTGCTTATGTGTGTCCGGTAAGTTGGCTCCAAGACATACAGTACGACTGTGAGAACCTCTATATTTATTGTCTTCACGCTAATATCATAATTGAAGCACCAGTTTGCAGATCTGCCTTCATGTGTCCGATAAGCTGGAACTCTGACATACAGGACGACTACGAGGATCTCTGAATTTTATAGTCTCGCGCAAATTGCAGCACAGACAGTATTCATCTGCGAGATGAAGACTCTGAGGTCGTCGAATGGTAGATGTGGTACTGAGGTGAGGCATATCCATCGGCTGCAAAGTTTTCAGCTAAAGTATGTGCAACAATCACACAGTGTCCGTGTACGGCTACCACTTCTTGGAATGCAGCTGCAACTAGTATAACACTGCTATTCATGACTCACCCAAATAAGATCGCCTAAACACTCGAAGCATGATATAAATTGATTATCTCCCGCTTTGTGATATATGCTAAACTGTTGCGAAATGGCATAGCATCTTTGAACACATTTCCAACTGATATACAGTATGTAATGTATCATTTATTTAAAGAAAATGACGTTAATAGCGGAAGCAGAGACGCAAATTTAGGCTCGCTCGCTCGATGAATACATTTGCGTCACCTAGGAGATGCGGAGTTCTCGTTTTTACATGGGAGATTGTCTAGAAGGTGGCGTGGATAGTTGGAGCAGGACTAAATTTAGGCTCGCTCGCTCGATGAACACATCCGCGTCGCCTGGAATACCCCAGCTATCGTTTTCACATGAAAAATTGACACACATTTGAGGAAAAATCAAACAATTCCAAGAAGGTGGTGTTAATAGCTGAAGCAGGACGGGAATTTGCGCTTGCTCGCTCGATGAAACACATTCGCGTCGCCTGGAAGATACCAGCAACCGTTCTGAGCATAAAAAATTGACACACACCAGGAGGAAAATCAACCATTCCAAGCAGGCAGTGTTAATAGCTGAAGCAGGATGCGAATTTGGGCCCGCTCGCTTGATGAATACATTTGCGTCACCTAGAAGATACAAGCTCTCGTTTTTACATGGAATATTGTCTAGGAGGTGGCGTGATAGTTGAAGCAGGACTAAAATTTAGGCTCGCTCGCTCGATGAACACATTCGCGTCGCCTGGAATACCCCAGCTTTCGTTTTCCCATGAAAATTTGACACACATTCGAGGAAAATCAACCATTTCAAGAAGGTAGTGTTAATAGCTGAAGCAAGACGGAAATTTGCGCTCACTCGCTCGATGAACACATTGGTGTCGCCTGGAAGATACAGACGATCGTTCTTACATGGAAGATTGACATACACTGGACAGCAGTCAACCATTTCAAAAAAGGCGGTGTTAGTAGTGGAAGCACGACACAAATTCCTCCACGTTTGAGTGTCAGTGATATCAGGACCTTTTCCCAATCATAGACCTTTATAATAAAATCGGGAAACATCCTTTCCTCTATAAGGTCAAATATAACAATGTGCTCCTCGATAGCAGGATTATGCTAGTTCTTGTGATTATATGCTATATATTGTCATATATGCCTTTCTAAAACCTTCACCAGTTCACTGATGAATGTTTGACAAGTTGACGTCGGTTAATTTACAGACAGAATCCGTAAACTGTAAGACATTATATGAATACTCGAGCAGGGTGAAATGTATTCATCGTGACAACCGAGTACTCAGCAACAAACTATTTTACTAGTATGTGTCATATTCCGAGTCCAACCACACTGCTCAAATGCGAAAGCAAAAACACGACTCACCATCCTCAGTGGATATCTCACAGAGAAATATGTTTGGGCCTTCCTACCATGTTGGTGAGTCATGGGATTAGATG